>BDSI01000483.1:0-25039 GCA_003117195.1 Eudorina sp. 2006-703-Eu-15
GCCGCTGACTCGCAGTGGCGCTGACGCTGACGCTGTGACTGGTGGACCCGTGACCACGACACCCGGGCGCATGCATCCCAGGGCCGTTGAGCACAGCTCTAGGGTCACAGAGGGGGGACAGGGACAGCCTGGTGGCGCGCTGGTGGCGCAGTGATGGAGCAGAGGGGGTGACAGCTTGCTGGAACCCAACCCGCGCGCTCGTCATCCTGTGCCGCGCTGATGGATGTTCGATGCACATTCCGCGAGAGCTGCCGGCGAGTTGGGCGGCTCTTGGGGCCGGGTGGCGGCTGGGCCGCCTCGACCTCCGTGGGAACGCGCGTACATCGGTCGTGCGTTTAGATAAGAGACCCGCCCGACCCAAACCAAACACCAATGCACACAGTCGTGTGTCCCTCGCCTGCCTGGTGGGTATCGACGATCTCTCCCGCACCGGTTCCGGAGCCCGCGCGGTTGCGGTCCCTCGCCCATCCAGCCCCAACCCCGGGTCCAGCCTGCGGGCGTTCGGAACGGTCGACGCGCGGTCGAGGCGTCCGATGGAGGTTTGGGAGGGTGCCCTTCCCGCCACTTTCAATCAGCGGTGGCTGGGGTGGCTGGCCGAGTGGGGGATGCCGGGCGGCGGCCGGCGCGCAGAGAGGAAGCGCGCGATCGTGGCTCCAGCCCCACCCCCATCCCCGCCTGCTGAGGGCGAGGGCGGGCTCGGAAGCGAGAGGCAGCCGACGGAGTGAGGACTGCGACAGCAGCGGCCGCGATGATGGCGGCCGTGTACGAGCGACGAGCATGTGTACGACTCCGCTTCTCCGAACCCTGTACGGCGTACTGTGTTCTCCCTCCTGGGAACCCGCTGATCCAGTCATTGCGGATAGGCGCTTGCGTTTGTGAGGGTGACGCCCTCCCCACCGCCCAACCCTAGGGGAGGGGCGGGCTCCGGGGCTGTGGGTCCGGTCGGGTGGCCCCTCAAGGCTGCTCAGAGAGCCACGGAGCCCCGGGAGGGGAAGGGGGAGGAAAACAACTCGGGTGCGAGAGGAGCGAGAGGGGGTTAGCGGTGCGTTGGCGTGAACCAAAACGACGAGAGGTCGAGAGAGAGCAGCGAGTTGCGCCCCTTGCCGAACGCTTCGGGCTGCTGAGCGGAGCGGACTGCCGGTGACACGACTTGACGCTGGATAACGACTCGCCTGCGGCCAGGTCCACACCGCATGGTTGGGCGTCGTTGTGGTGACGTCTCACCAAGGCGGGAGCAGGACAGCTGCGCAGTCGGTGGTACGGCCTCGACTGGATCCTGATCGGATCCTGACTCGATCACGATTTGAAAGCATGTTGGACCCTGTAGCCCTGAGCTCCGTGCCCCGGCTGGAGCCTGCATTGCGTTGCTCGTTTGTCTAGGCGGGCGGACAGGTCTCAGTGGAGTGGAGGCGCAGTGGCGGGTGGACAGCGGGAGAGTGTCAACTGGTGCTCGACTGTGCATGCGCACTGTCCGCACTCTGTCCCTGATGTCGCCCTCTCCGGGGGCTGTCTCACCTCTGCCCTCGCTTTACTCGTCGGAGCGGTAGGTAGTGCCGTACTGTCAGTTAGTACTCGTTAGGTGTGGGCTCTAGGGGCTCTCCCGCGACTCGTCGAGTTGGCAGCGCAGCCGTGTACGTACCGTATCTGCATGGACCATGACACTGAAACCAAACCCGGACGGTTGAGGGCTCGCCCGCTGTGTGGCTGCCAATGTGCTCTTCGATTCCGGAGATCTCGTCGATTCCGCGGCGAACCGGCGAACCCGGTGAACCGGGCGAAGTGCTTGGGTGGGCGCACGTTTCGTTGATTGCAGCGGCGCGAAAACACTAGTGCTCCTTAGGAAGCGCCACGTCGTCTCAGGATGTCTCACAACCAGTGTACGGTGATCATCCCTCCCTCATCTTGTTTGTACTGGATCGTGCTGGCTGGCCACAAATACGCGAAACGGACTCGAGCACTCGACACGCGACCATTCAGCCCGCGCTAGGACATATGCAACACCCTAGGGCCGCACGTCATATGCACTCAGTCCATATCTGCTGAGCACGCCACTGACTCAAACACGAGACCACAAATCGGCTGCACGACGACCCCGGCATGGTCCAGACACGCTGCCGTACACGGATGTATAGACACACAGCTCGGCGTCTCACAATCGGCCACACCGCAGCTGTGTCGCCAGCACGCGGAGGCGGGACCGCAGCGCCTCCGCGTTCACCCTCCCCAGTCGGAGCCCGCTCAGCGTCAACCGCCGCAGCGACCAGCCACGGCGCATGGCCGCCGCCGCCGCCCGCCTCGCCGTCGCCGCCGCCGCCGCCGCCGCCGCCCGCCTCGCCGTCCCGCCGCCCGCCGCCTCGCCGCCGCCGCCGCCGCCGCGCCGGCCTCCGCCCAGCCCACGGGGCCCGCCAGGGCATTGCGCTGCCGCGTCTCGTTGATGACCGCAGCAGCTGCAGCCCTGGGCGGCGCACTGCCGTCGCCGTCGCCGATCTCCAGTTTGGGGTTCTTCAACTCCAGGGAGACCAGCCCCGGCGGCAGCTGCAGCGCCGCCAGTGACATGCCGCCGAGGCTGCTGTAGCGCGCGCGGAGCAGCTGTAGCCGTGGCGGCAACGGCAGTATCAGGAGCCGCAGCTGTTGTTGTTGCTGCTGCTGCTGCCGGCCACGTCCTGCTGCAGCATTGGAACGGACGGGTTGCCGGCCTGTCCGACCTTTCACTGCACACACCCCTCAATAAACTAACAAAAGCCACGTTTGATGTTACAAGCAAACTGGCAGCATTCATTGATTCGCAGCAGCTGCCGTTTTTCGCCCGCGGCGCGCTGCTGCCGAAGCTCCGCAGCCTAGGTTGATCATCTGCTGTAGAGCGCGAACAGAGATCGGCACACGTTGCTCGCGCACGCGCCTCCCACTGCGCGGGTAGGGCGCAGGGCGCGTGAATGGGAGGGCGTAGTTGGGCGGCAAGGCGTGTGGGAGGTTGGAGCGCGAGTACTTCGGCGCTCGGCGGAGGCTGGTGGTTGGCGCGGCGCGCGAGTGGGATGGTGTAGCTGGACGGCGCACCGTGTGTGAAGCTGCGTGTAAACTTACACCCTAAGCAGATTCTTGCGATACATAAGCACTGCATTTGGAAAGGCTCCAAGCTGACGCGGATCTGACTGCGACAAGAGCTGCAAATGCCGCCGAAATGCATAAGGGTCTTGCAGAGCTGGGCACTCGATAACGGCATGTTTCTCATCCTCAACCACCTCCACACTGCACACACAACAGAGACTAGCATGCGCTCACCTGCACACGCCCCATACATCTCGAGAGGCGAGCACAAGCGCGATATCACAGTGAATGTGAACTGGCAACACAATCAGCCGCACCAGAAGGCGCGCCCACCCATTTGTCGTACAATGCACAACGTACCCGAAAGCCCAGAGGCTAAACGATGAAACCCGAAACAATTCCCATGCATCATCAACTTGAGCAACAAAAGCATCTAGGACATCGGTCCTCCGTATCAGCGGCTCACATTGAGGAGTGGCTGCATCCCACGTGTCCGTCAGGGCCAGCAGTACGAGGAGCGTCCTTGCGCTCCACGAGTCAAAGAAGGCGAATTCTCAGCAAGTTCCAAACCGTACCATAGAACATCGTAGTAAGCCGCACCTGATGGCGTGCTATATGTGTCACGAAAAACTGAAAACAGCGTGCTTCACTACGGACCAAAGCATTCATATAAAAGGCGGGCATAACTATGGCAAGACTGGAAAGTGGTCCCATTCCTGGCTTGTCACAGCCTCGGTTGCAAAAGCCCCCGCCATGCATAACTTCCGCGACAACGAAAACACGGCATAGCCTTCCTTCCGATATCCTCGAGGGCCCCAACCACTCCGGAACAAAACAGTCAACTTCTGGTAGCCCTTTGCGCAGTAGCCGTTCTTCAATCGGCCATTTGCGCTGTCCAGAGAGTCACACTCCCTGGATCCACCGTTGGGCCCACGCTTTGCCAGCGACGATGTAGTACGGGCCTCCGCGCCGCCGCCACCTCCGCACGCTTTCAGCAGCCGTCCTTACTACGCTGCGCCCGTGCTGCTGTCGCACGCACCTGCTTCAGCCGACCAACTGCTGACACGGGAAGCAGATGTTTCTTGCGCTGTAGCCCGAGTCGTCCACGTCATCGCCAGAATGCCTGCAGGCGGCCACCAGCTCGGTGGACGCAGCCGCTGCTTGGCGCAGCGGTGCGCTTGACCACTGGCGCCACCATCACGGCTGTAGGTCGTATCGCAACCACGGTTGCTGCCGGCTTCTAACGGTTAACTCCGGCCTGCTGGTGCGGCAGCCGCGCCGCCTCAGTGTCTCCCTTGAGCAGGAACAGGCGGGTGCGCGCGGCCAGGACCTGCTTATTGCCCGGCGGCCAGGACGCGTCTGCGTGCAGCTTGAAGGCATCTAGTTTCTCCGGAGGCACCACGTAATACAGGCACAGGTCCACGTTCTGAAGGTTCTGAACGCTCAGCTTTTTGAACAAGCTTGTCAGGGCAGTCGCGCTAACAGGCTTGCTGCTTCCGACTGTCATCTGGAACATGTGCAGCGTCTTGTCCACGAGCAGCACCGAATCCACCGTTTCGAAGTTGTCCTTGACCGGCATGAAGTAAACGTTCTCCCGGAACTTTCCGTCAGCCCACATCTCCTTCACGTCCTGAGGCAGACAGCGGGGCAAGAACGTGAGTTTGACGCCACCTGGATGTCGTGGTGGTGTTATCCTGCGATGTTCGCCCCATACGACGCGTTGATGCCCCAATACAACAGGCCTGCGGACAGCTCCGCTTCTGCCCAGCCCTCGTTCACCTTGAACCTCGACGATTCGCAGCTGGGCAGCTGCAGCTCCCCGCCCGCCCCGGCGCGGCTGAGCTTATCGTTGCTGATGGGCACGATTGAGAAGGTACCACCCTGTCAGGCCATGCACGGTGCAGGCGCATCTCAGAGCTTTTAGATATGGCATCCTACCTCCGCCAAATCGCCGCACTCAATCAATGAGGCCTCCCTACTTACTTGCCATAGGAGGCGGTGCATGACCTGCTCGTACAGGTGGCCGCGGATGGCCCCTTTCGTGCCGGCAACCAAGCCCGCCAGATCTCTGGCGTCTTTTTTCATCACCCTCTTCACAAACCCATAGGCGACCCATCGGCTCGCGAAGTTCAGGTGTGACAGCGTGAAGTCACTGTTGGCCACAATGTGCAGTACCCGGTGGCTGGCGTTGGGCCCCATCTCGAGACCGCCAAGGCCCGCGCAAACCTACACACAACAACGTATACTGGCGAGGGTTATTACGCATGAGAGCAATAAACAACAAACACGAGTGCGTGCTCTTGACCTTGCAAATTAACGAACGAGCTTGGCGTGCATGGCTCGCCCACCTGATCTGGGTTGCTTTCATCCAGCGCTTTCTTCAGGGCTCCAGCAGGGCGTTCAGCTTTACTTCTGAGGCCTCGTACTGCGACGGCACGCCTAGCACGTAGCGCGCCACACCGCCGAAGTGCTCGTACAGGCAAGTGGCCAGGTCCTCCGGCACCTTTTTGTCGTATACCTTGCTGTGCATGGAGACAGGCACCGCCAAGTAGTAGCGCAAGGCATGATCAAAGAGGAACCTCAAGCCTTGCACTGGGGCGCGGCCAACTACGTCATCAAATCCACGCAAGCAACAACCAATGCATGCACCAATATCAAATACCCACGTGCGACAGTCCAGCAGCTCCGCCTTCGACCACAGCGGCATGTACAGGAAAAGAGCGCCAGACTTCTCCATTTCCTGCAGGCAACGTGCGACACAGTGGTATAGTTCCACCTAGCTCACTTCGTACGGACCAGACACCTACCTTGTAAATCTCACGACGAGGCGAAGAGATGAGGATGATGCGCGCCAGGGAGGACAAGTCCGGCGGAACGCCGTCGGAGATGTACCAGGCTTTGGGGTGGTCCCGCGCGGCCTCGAAATCCCCCGTTGTGCCCGACAGCACCTGTCCTGATGCGTGTCGTAGCAGAGCTGTGTACACATGCGCAGCGGTTCATCAACCGGGACACAAACACATTAATGCAAGCTGGTGTTGGCTGGTTGTGTGACGGCAGGGTGAAGGCAAGGTCGTCGCAGGGTGGATCCACGCAGCAGAGAAAGGAAAACAGCTCACCATTTTATCTTTCAGCGTCACGTGCTCCAGCAGGATGTACGGCGGCGGCTCCGGCAGCGACACCAGCATGCCCAACAGGTAGTACAGAAAGAACGACTTGCCCGTGCCCGGCGTGCCAGTGACTGCGTGTGGAAAATAGAGTTAGACCACCACACGCGTGTCGAGTCACCAGGAACTATGCAGTGTGTCGCTCTCTCAATGCAAAGCCTCACTGGACACCCCGCACTTCCAACAAGCATGCAACAGTGAAATTGCGCTACGCATCCATATTCCGAATCGCACGATAAACTCGGAATCAACAGCAAAACACCCGTATGGCAGCACCGGTATGCCCTGCACCCTCGCGCGTGTACGCTTTTGCCACGCCTCCCATGCACATGCGTGCGCCTGGCCTTTGCACACCACCATGTGGTACTCAACTGATACAGCACTTGTGCTTCGATGTTGTCAGCTTCTCGAAAAGCGCCTCGTAGCAGGCGCGGATGTAGACGCTGCTGTAATTGGCGTTAAGTAGGAGGGCCGCCTCAAAGCTCAGGATTTCCCCAGCCACCAGCAGCTCGCGCGCATTGCGGAGCCATGACATTGCGGCAGAGCCCCGTTGGTGCAATGTCGGCCGGCTGACCAGGCCTGAGCGGTGAAGGGAGCGCGATTCCAGGACGCGGGGTGGACAAAAGAGGGGAGGAAAGTCGTATCCTGTGCACAGTCATTCCTCGACACGACCGGCGGAGCAGACCTCAGGTGCTATGCACCCGCTACATCCATAAGTGAGCCATACCACGCGAAAGACTGCACGTGGGAGCAGTCGGGAGGCACAAGCACATTACGACATGCACTCCGCTGCGCGTTTCATGTGGAAGTGAGCCTCAACAACACTTCACGCGAAAGGCTCAAACCTCACAGGCTCCCGTCGCAATCGCCATGCCTGCTAATCCGCTCATGTGGGACCATTTGCGCCCTCCATGCCAGCTAGTCCGCTCCCGTGAGACCATGTGTGAGACCATGTAAGGCAAGCATTTAAGGTTAAAATTCAGACTACGCAAGGCTTTAAGCCGTTTTGAGGGTGTTTTCGTGGAAAGGAGGATTTCGTGTAGCCTGGATGGTAGCCCCGCCTCCCACTGCGTGGCGTTGTTTTGACGCCCCGAGCGTGTCAACTACCCATGTGCCTATGCTGTGCTGCGCACTTCGCGGTAGCTCAAACTGCCGCGGGACTGCATACCGGGGGACACTAGAGCCGGAGTCTTAGCGGGTCAAGTCTGGGCTAGCATAACCGACTCACCAGCTCCTGTCGCGCTCCCCACGCCCAGGCCGGCCGCCGCAGCTGCACAACAAGCGAGCGTCCGGGATGGTGTGCGAGGAGGAAAAGAGCTGAAATTAGGTCAGGCGAAACAATCGCAACTCCATCTCGAATGCCCAACCTCCTTCGTTCGTTAGCCAGAGGCATGCACAAGCGTGTAGCGCGCCATTAATGGCAGCCTTTCGCGCTAATAGCTGCCGAACAGTGACGCCTGCCGCTTGGTCCGCTTCTAATGTCTTAGTTCAAAAGCGCACGATACCGTACCGGAATGCTAACGCGCCGCGGGTGCGGTGGCGGCATTAAGAGCCTCTGTATGCCCGCCAGCAGAGGCGACACGACCGGCGGCAGGCATTATGTACACGCTGCATCCATAAGTATATATATATACGGAAGGACTCCACAACGTGGGAGCAGTCGGAGGCACAAGCCCGCTCATGCTCGTTAAAGCTTATGTGCAAACGCGACGCGCAGAAACGCGAAGCGCGCTTAAAGCGTTATGATTGCGTTGTTATTGTGGGGACAACCAAGCGTGATGCTGCCAATTTAGACCATGGTCCCAGGCTCCCAGCGTGCATGCCGCTGTACGTCACAGCACGCGAGCCCTCCCAACCGCCCAGCGACGCATACCGTAGCGCGCATCAACAAACCCAATACGCCTTTAGGATGTTCATCGGACGGTCGGTCGATTGGACACACTCCGCTATGTCCACAGATAGGATTCCCGCGATCGCGATGGCTCACCCTCAATTGCCAGTCGCAGGACCTTGCGCGTGCACAGATCACTGATGCCTGCGGTCTTCAGGTCATTGATGTCGAGAGCGAGGAAAGCTCGGCGCTTCTTAGCTGCGCCGAAACCTTGCCCGTGTAGAATCGAGAAACAGTGCTCTTTTTCAGCATCCTCTAGATCGTCTAGGCCGTTGATGAAGCCGCGGAGGTCCCAATCCGTGGCCATGAGCGTTGGCTGCCTCTTTGGAACGTTCAACCTGAAGAGTATCTGCGTTGTCGCTTCAAAGAGTCGAGACCAGCACTAACTGAGAGTTATCAGACCCCAAACTTGGGATTGACATGCGCGGCGCGGATGGAGGAGAGAGCCTGATAATGAATTGCATTATCCTAGTTCTCCTCGCATACGCGTGATATTTGCTTCTGATTATTCCTGAGGTCTTTGACAATACAAAGTAAGAATAGTCTGTGACTTGTCGAGTGCGTCGACGTCCCTATTTTTCATCAAGGCTGGGACGAGCAGTACGATTACACGTGCGCACCTGGAGGGGGATGACGAACTTCAGTGCAAGACCTACAGCTTTGCTCATTCAAGTAAAATTTCAAAGCTGGTTTTGTATTTAAGCTGGACGGTCTCACCTTACACGCAAACAGTAACAGTAACGCTGAAAGCGTGGGAACGCCACGCCTCAAGACGATCTGGAACCAGCAGCAAACATGTTAATTATTTGGGAGCTTACTGCTTGAAACGGCGCTGCCCCTGGGTACTTGGCAGGGGGCCTTAGGAAAGTGGATGCACAAGTGGCAACAATTGCATTATGAAACAAGATTGATGTTTTCATTGTATTGGTGGCCAAGACAACGCGTTATTAGAGGGGGGCTTGTGTGGGTACTGCGACGCTCTCAGCGGCTGTTTACATGTTTTATTTCAGCGCTGGTGCATCCTGTCAACTTGTGGCTGTGTGGCAACCTGAATACTGAATCATAGCCGGAAGACTGAAGCATAGCCGAAAGGAATGAGGTTGGATAGCTGTGCGCGACTGTCCGTCGTGCGACGCACCGTACATACCCACCCTTAGCCACGCCTTCCTGTTCGCTCCTTAACGACACTGCCTCCCTCTCCCAAAAATCCGCAACAGACATACGGTGCGATAAGACAACTCCAGCATACATAACGTATAAAAACGCGTTGAGGTAATGTAACCGTTACAAGGTGGACACGTATCCCGACCGGGTGCTCTAACGGGCCCAGATAGCTCGTAGGTGCCTCGTCTCATCAACCCCTATCAAGGACTCCAAGCGAGCAGCGACCCGCGGATCGCGGTCAGGCGTGCCGTTCGTACGGCAGGGTCAGGCGCCGTAGTCCCATCCCGCGCAGTACGGGGACCGCGGCGGAGGAGACGCTGCCCAGCGGCACCAGGTACAGCTCCTGGGAGGGCGCAGGGCGGGCCCGGTTGGCAACGTGGCAAGACGAGGGGGTGAGAGCCGAGGGCAAAGCCGCTCCCGAGGTTAGGGACGGTTGGGCGATGACCGGGCAGCCTCGCGACATGGACGAGAACTCGAAAGAACCATCAGACGGGGAAACGGATGCTTCGCGGGCCAAACAATTGATGTACCTCTTCGCGGGTGGGTGGCTCTCCCAAGAACCGACGTGTGCGTTGGGTTTTGGATCTTGGATTCTGGATCCAGGATTTCGAGTTCCCCACTCCGTATGTGCAAAACCGGCCAGACACTCCGTATGTGCAAAACCGGCCAGACACTCCGTATGTGCAAAACCGGCCAGACACTCAGCCGACCTGACAGCGCCGCCAAACGGAACCTCTCACTCAAATCCTTCCGACGGACTGAAATTTTCCAGACCACCTGCATCCCCGCATGCCGTACATGCCGTACCTCCAGTCCCGTCGCATGCCGCGCGAGCGCCTCCGCGTCCACCCTTCCCAGCCGGAGCCCGCTCAGCGTCAATCGCCGCAGCGACTGCAACCGACCCAGGCTCGCCAGCCACGGCGCGTGGCCGCCGCCGCCGCCCGCCTCGCCGTCGCCGGCGCCGCCGTTGGCCTCCGCCCAGCCCACGGGTCCCGCCAGGGCATTACGCTGCCGCGTCTCGTTGATGACCCGCAGCAGCTGCAGCCCTGGGCAGTGCGCGCCAGCTTGCAGAGCCCCATCCCTAGAGCTAGGGCCGCCTCCGGCAGTAGCCGCGCGGCGGCGGGCTGGTCGACGTCGCCGTCGCCGATCTCCAGTTTGGGGTTCTTCAACTCCAGGGAAACCAGCCCCGGCGGCAGCTGCAGTGCCGCCAGCGCCGCCAGCGACATGCCGCCGAGGCCGCTGTAGCGCGCGCGGAGCAGCTGTAGCCGTGGCGGCAACGGCAGTATCAGGAGCCGCAGCTGTTGTTGTTGTTGTTGTTGTTGTTGCTGCTGCAGCCGGCCACGTCCTGCTGCAGCAGAGGAGCGAACGGGTTGCCGGCCTGTCCGACCTTGCGCTGCCGCCGCTGCGGCGGCGGCGGCAGCGGCGGCCGCCGCCGCCGCCGCTGCGCGTGACGGCAGTGCCCGCCGGGCTCTCCGTCAGCGGCCGCATTCCCGACGGGGCCCCTCGTGTGCTCCTCCGTCGCCGACGTCGTCGCGACGGCGGCGGCCGCCAGCGCCACCGCCGCCAGCGGCGCCACCGTACGGAACTTCTCCACGCTCAGCAGCGTCAGCGACGTCGACGCCGCCAGGGTGAACGCGGCCTCGGGGTCGCAGTCGAGCCGCCGCCACCACAACTCGGAGAGCCGAGGAAGCGCCGCGACGCTGTGAAGTAGCTCCAACCTCCAACACGGGTGCGGCACCGAGCCGCCCTCGCCGATCTCCAGCCGCGTCAGTCGAGTCAGGTCGCTCAGCCCGCGCGCCAGCGTCGTCGCCGCCGCCGCCGCCGCCAGTTCCTCCTGACTGCTGTACAAGTCGCACTCCGCCGACGGCAGCCGAAGGTCCAGGCTCAGGGAACGGAGCTGCGTCAGCCGCGTCACGGCCCCGCAGATCCGCCCGACGCTGGCCGCCGCGGCGCCGTACAATTCGTTGGCTTGTACGGCAGCAGCTGTCGTACACGCGGGGCTGGACCCGGGCAACAGCACGGTCTCCTCAGCACTCCTCACTCCACATGCCTCTCTCACCCCCCTCCCTCCCCCGCCAACCTCCGCCAACCCGCCAACCTCCGCCCCACCCCTCCCCGCCAGGACTCGGGCGACCTGATCCCGGGCCACGGCGGCCTCCTGGACCGATTCGACTCGTACATCTTCAGCGGCGCGGTGGTCTACGTCATGACGGTGTTCTGCCTGCCGCTGCTGGACACCTGGACGGGGGCGGGGCGGGGGCCGTGGCGGCGGCCGCGGGGCGGGGGCGGCCGCGTCCGGGACGGCGGTGCTGACGTGACCCTGTGCCGCTGCTGAAACAATGACGCGCGGGTGCATGCATCGAAGGCGCTGATGGGCCGCGAGTCGGGAGGGGGGACGTGACCCGGTGCCGCTGACTCGCAGTGGCGCTGACGCTGACGCTGTGACTGGTGGACCCGTGACCACGACACCCGGGGGCGCATGCATCCCAGGGGCCGTTGAGCACAGCTCTAGGGTCACAGAGGGGGGACAGGGACAGCCTGGTGGCGCGCTGGTGCGCAGTGATGGAGCAGAGGGGGGTGACAGCTTGCTGGAACCCAACCCCCGCGCGGCTCGTCATCCTGTGCCGCGCTGATGGATGTTCCGATGCACATCCGCGAGAGCTGCCGGCGAGTTGGGCGGCTCTTGGGGCCGGGTGGCGGCTGGGCCGCCTCGACCTCCGTGGGAACGCGCGTACATCGGTCGTGCGTTTAGATAAGAGACCCGCCCCGACCCAAACCAAACACCAATGCACACAGTCGTGTGTCCCTCGCCTGCCTGGTGGGGTATCGACCGATCTCCCGCACCGGTTCCGGAGCCCGCGCGGTGCGGTCCCTCGGCCCATCCAGCCCCAACCCCGGGTCCAGCCTGCGGGGCGTTCGGAACGGTCGACGCGCGGTCGAGGCGTCCGATGGGAGGGTTGGGAGGGTGCCCTTCCCGCCACTTTCAATCAGCGGTGGCTGGGTGGCTGGCCGAGTGGGGGATGCCGGGCGGCGGCCGGGCGCGCAGAGAGGAAGCGCGCGATCGTGGCTCCAGCCCCACCCCCATCCCCGCCTGCTGAGGGGCGAGGGCGGGCTCGGGAAGCGGAGAGGCAGCCGACGGAGTGAGGACTGCGACAGCAGCGGCCGCGATGATGGCGGCCGTGTACGAGCGACCGAGCATGTGTACGACTCCGCTTCTCCGAACCCTGTACGGCGTACTGTGTTCTCCCTCCTGGGAACCCCGCTGGATCCAGTCATTGCGGATAGGCGCTTGCGTTTGTGAGGGTGACGCCCTCCCCACCGCCCAACCCCTAGGGGAGGGGCGGGCTCCCGGGGGCTGTGGGTCCGGTCGGGTGGCCCGCTCAAAGGGCTGCTCAGAGAGCCACGGAGCCCCGGGAGGGGGAAGGGGGGAGGAAAACAACTCGGGTGCGAGAGGGAGCGAGAGGGGGGTTAGCGGTGCGTTGGCGTGAACCAAAACGACGAGAGGTCGAGAGGAGAGCAGCGAGTTGCGCCCCTTGCCGAACGCTTCGGGGCTGCTGAGCGGAGCGGACTGCCGGTGACACGACTTGACGCTGGATAACGACTCGCCTGCGGGCCAGGTCCACACCGCATGGTTGGGCGTCGTTGTGGTGACGTCTCACCAAGGCGGGGAGCAGGACAGCTGCGCAGTCGGTGGTACGGCCTCGACTGGATCCTGATCGGATCCTGACTCGATCACGATTTGAAAGCATGTTGGACCCTGTAGCCCTGAGCTCCGTGCGCCGCGGCTGGAGCCTGCATTGCGTTGCTCGTTTGTCTAGGCGGGCGGACAGGTCTCAGTGGAGTGGAGGCGCAGTGGGCGGGTGGACAGCGGGAGAGTGTCAACTGGTGCTCGACTGGTGCATGCGCACTGTCCGCACTCTGTCCCTGATGTCGCCCTCTCCGGGGGCTGTCTCACCTCTGCCCTCGCTTTACTCGTCGGAGCGGTAGGTAGTGCCGTACTGTCAGTTAGTACTCGTTAGGTGTGGGGCTCTAGGGCTCTCCCGCGACTCGTCGAGTTGGCAGCGCAGCCGTGTACTGTACCGTATCTGCATGGACCATGACACTGAAACCAAACCCGGACGGGTTGTGGAGGGCTCGCCCGCTGTGTGGCTGCCAATGTGCTCTTCGATTCCGGAGATCTCGTCGATTCCGCGGCGAACCGGGCGAACCCGGTGAACCGGGCGAAGTGCTTGGGTGGGCGCACGTTTCGTTGATTGCAGCGGCGCGAAAACACTAGTGCTCCTTAGGAAGCGCCACGTCGTCTCAGGGATGTCTCACAACCAGTGTACGGTGATCATCCCTCCCTCATCTTTGTTTGTACTGGATCGTGCTGGCTGGCCACAAATACCGCGAAACGGACTCGAGCACTCGACACGCGACCATTCAGCCCGCGCTAGGACATATGCAACACCCTAGGGCCGCACGTCATATGCACTCAGTCCATATCTGCTGAGCACGCCACTGACTCAAACACGAGACCACAAATCGGCTGCACGACCGACCCCGGCATGGTCCAGACACGCTGCCGTACACGGATGTATAGACACACAGCTCGGCGTCTCACAATCGGCCACACCGCAGCTGTGTCGCCAGCACGCGGGAGGCGGGACCGCAGCGCCTCCGCGTTCACCCTCCCCAGTCGGAGCCCGCTCAGCGTCAACCGCCGCAGCGACCAGCCACGGCGCATGGCCGCCGCCGCCGCCCGCCTCGCCGTCGCCGCCGCCGCCCTCGCCGCCGCCGCCCGCCTCGCCGTCGCCGCCGCCGCCCGCCTCGCCGTCGCCGCCGCCGCCGCCGCCGCCGTTGGCCTCCGCCCAGCCCACGGGGCCCGCCAGGGCATTGCGCTGCCGCGTCTCGTTGATGACCCGCAGCAGCTGCAGCCCTGGGCGGCGCACTGCCCGTCGCCGTCGCCGATCTCCAGTTTGGGGTTCTTCAACTCCAGGGAGACCAGCCCCGGCGGCAGCTGCAGCGCCGCCAGTGACATGCCGCCGAGGCTGCTGTAGCGCGCGCGGAGCAGCTGTAGCCGTGGCGGCAACGGCAGTATCAGGAGCCGCAGCTGTTGTTGTTGCTGCTGCTGCTGCCGGCCACGTCCTGCTGCAGCATTGGAACGGACGGGTTGCCGGCCTGTCCGACCTTTCACTGCACACACCCCCTCAATAAACTAACAAAAGCCACGTTTGATGTTACAAGCAAACTGGCAAGCATTCATTGATTCGCAGCAGCTGCCCGTTTTTCGCCCGGCGGCGCGCTGCTGCCGAAGCTCCGCAGCCTAGGTTGATCATCTGCTGTAGAGCGCGAACAGAGATCGGCACACGTTGCTCGCGCACCGCGCCTCCCACTGCGCGGGTAGGGCGCAGGGCGCGTGAATGGGAGGGCGTAGTTGGGCGGCAAGGCGTGTGGGAGGTTGGAGCCGAGTACTTCGGCGCTCGGCGGAGGCTGGTGGTTGGCGCGGCGCGCGAGTGGGATGGTGTAGCTGGACGGCGCACCGTGTGTGAAGCTGCGTGTAAACTTACACCCTAAGCAGATTCTTGCGATACATAAGCACTGCATTTGGAAAGGCTCCAAGCTGACGCGGATCTGACTGCGACAAGAGCTGCAAATGCCGCCCGAAATGCATAAGGGTCTGGCAGAGCTGGGCACTCGATAACGGCATGTTTCTCATCCTCAACCACCTCCACACTGCACACACAACAGAGACTAGCATGCGCTCCACCTGCACACGCCCCATACATCTCGAGAGGCCGAGCACAAGCGCGATATCACAGTGAATGTGAACTGGCAACACAATCAGCCGCACCAGAAGGCGCGCCCACCCATTTGGTCGTACATGCACAACGTACCCGAAAGCCCAGAGGCTAAACGGATGAAACCCGAAACAATTCCCATGCATCATCAACTTGAGCAACAAAAGCATCTAGGACATCGGTCCTCCGTATCAGCGGCTCACATTGAGGAGTGGCTGCATCCCACGTGTCCGTCAGGGCCAGCAGTACGAGGAGCGTCCTTGCGCTCCACGAGTCAAAGAAGGCGAATTCTCAGCAAGTTCCAAACCGTACCATAGAACATCGTAGTAAGCCGCACCTGATGGCGTGCTATATGTGTCACGAAAAACTGAAAACAGCGTGCTTCACTACGGACCAAAGCATTCATATAAAAGGCGGGCATAACTATGGCAAGACTGGAAAGTGGTCCCATTCCTGGCTTGTCACAGCCTCGGTTGCAAAAGCCCCGCCATGCATAACTTCCGCGACAACGAAAACACGGCATAGCCTTCCTTCCGATATCCTCGAGGGCCCCAACCACTCCGGAACAAAACAGTCAACTTCTGGTAGCCCTTTGCGCAGTAGCCGTTCTTCAATCGGCCATTTGCGCTGTCCAGAGAGTCACACTCCCTGGATCCACCGTTGGGCCCACGCTTTGCCAGCGACGATGTAGTACGGGCCTCCGCCGCCGCCGCCACCTCCGCACGCTTTCAGCAGCCGTCCTTACTACGCTGCGCCCGTGCTGCTGTCGCACGCACCTGCTTCAGCCGACCAACTGCTGACACGGGAAGCAGATGTTTCTTGCGCTGTAGCCCGAGTCGTCCACGTCATCGCCAGAATGCCTGCAGGCGGCCACCAGCTCGGTGGACGCAGCCGCTGCTTGGCGCAGCGGTGCGCTTGACCACTGGCGCCACCATCACGGCTGTAGGTCGTATCGCAACCACGGTTGCTGCCGGCTTCTAACGGTTAACTCCGGCCTGCTGGTGCGGCAGCCGCGCCGCCTCAGTGTCTCCCTTGAGCAGGAACAGGCGGGTGCGCGCGGCCAGGACCTGCTTATTGCCGGCGGCCAGGACGCGTCTGCGTGCAGCTTGAAGGCATCTAGTTTCTCCGGAGGCACCACGTAATACAGGCACAGGTCCACGTTCTGAAGGTTCTGAACGCTCAGCTTTTTGAACAAGCTTGTCAGGGCAGTCGCGCTAACAGGCTTGCTGCTTCCGACTGTCATCTGGAACATGTGCAGCGTCTTGTCCACGAGCAGCACCGAATCCACCGTTTCGAAGTTGTCCTTGACCGGCATGAAGTAAACGTTCTCCCGGAACTTTCCGTCAGCCCACATCTCCTTCACGTCCTGAGGCAGACAGCGGGGCAAGAACGTGAGTTTGACGCCACCTGGATGTCGTGGTGGTGTTATCCTGCGATGTTCGCCCCATACGACGCGTTGATGCCCCAATACAACAGGCCTGCGGACAGCTCCGCTTCTGCCCAGCCCTCGTTCACCTTGAACCTCGACGATTCGCAGCTGGGCAGCTGCAGCTCCCCGCCCGCCCCGGCGCGGCTGAGCTTATCGTTGCTGATGGGCACGATTGAGAAGGTACCACCCTGTCAGGCCATGCACGGTGCAGGCGCATCTCAGAGCTTTTAGATATGGCATCCTACCTCCGCCAAATCGCCGCACTCAATCAATGAGGCCTCCCTACTTACTTGCCATAGGAGGCGGTGCATGACCTGCTCGTACAGGTGGCCGCGGATGGCCCCTTTCGTGCCGGCAACCAAGCCCGCCAGATCTCTGGCGTCTTTTTTCATCACCCTCTTCACAAACCCATAGGCGACCCATCGGCTCGCGAAGTTCAGGTGTGACAGCGTGAAGTCACTGTTGGCCACAATGTGCAGTACCCGGTGGCTGGCGTTGGGCCCCATCTCGAGACCGCCAAGGCCCGCGCAAACCTACACACAACAACGTATACTGGCGAGGGTTATTACGCATGAGAGCAATAAACAACAAACACGAGTGCGTGCTCTTGACCTTGCAAATTAACGAACGAGCTTGGCGTGCATGGCTCGCCCACCTGATCTGGGTTGCTTTCATCCAGCGCTTTCTTCAGGGGCTCCAGCAGGGCGTTCAGCTTTACTTCTGAGGCCTCGTACTGCGACGGCACGCCTAGCACGTAGCGCGCCACACCGCCGAAGTGCTCGTACAGGCAAGTGGCCAGGTCCTCCGGCACCTTTTTGTCGTATACCTTGCTGTGCATGGAGACAGGCACCGCCAAGTAGTAGCGCAAGGCATGATCAAAGAGGAACCTCAAGCCTTGCACTGGGGCGCGGCCAACTACGTCATCAAATCCACGCAAGCAACAACCAATGCATGCACCAATATCAAATACCCACGTGCGACAGTCCAGCAGCTCCGCCTTCGACCACAGCGGCATGTACAGGAAAAGAGCGCCAGACTTCTCCATTTCCTGCAGGCAACGTGCGACACAGTGGTATAGTTCCACCTAGCTCACTTCGTACGGACCAGACACCTACCTTGTAAATCTCACGACGAGGCGAAGAGATGAGGATGATGCGCGCCAGGGAGGACAAGTCCGGCGGAACGCCGTCGGAGATGTACCAGGCTTTGGGGTGGTCCGCGCGGCTCGAAATCCCCGTTGTGCCCGACAGCACTGTCCTGATGCGTGGTCGTAGCAGAGCTGTGTACACATGCGCAGCGGTTCATCAACCGGGACACAAACACATTAATGCAAGCTGGTGTTGGCTGGTTGTGTGACGGCAGGGTGAAGGCAAGGTCGTCGCAGGGTGGATCCACGCAGCAGAGAAAGGAAAACAGCTCACCATTTTATCTTTCAGCGTCACGTGCTCCAGCAGGATGTACGGCGGCGGCTCGGCAGCGACACCAGCATGCCCAACAGGTAGTACAGAAAGAACGACTTGCCCGTGCCCGGCGTGCCAGTGACTGCGTGTGGAAAATAGAGTTAGACCACCACACGCGTGTCGAGTCACCAGGAACTATGCAGTGTGTCGCTCTCTCAATGCAAAGCCTCACTGGACACCCGCCACTTCCAACAAGCATGCAACAGTGAAATTGCGCTACGCATCCATATTCCGAATCGCACGATAAACTCGGAATCAACAGCAAAACACCCGTATGGCAGCACCGGTATGCCCTGCACCCTCGCGCGTGTACGCTTTTGCCACGCCTCCATGCACATGCGTGCGCCTGGCCTTTGCACACCACCATGTGGTACTCAACTGATACAGCACTTGTGCTTCGATGTTGTCAGCTTCTCGAAAAGCGCCTCGTAGCAGGCGCGGATGTAGACGCTGCTGTAATTGGCGTTAAGTAGGAGGGCCGCCTCAAAGCTCAGGATTTCCCCAGCCACCAGCAGCTCGCGCGCATTGCGGAGCCATGACATTGCGGCAGAGCCCCGTTGGTGCAATGTCGGCCGGCTGACCAGGCCTGAGCGGTGAAGGGAGCGCGATTCCAGGACGCGGGGTGGACAAAAGAGGGGAGGAAAGTCGTATCCTGTGCACAGTCATTCCTCGACACGACCGGCGGAGCAGACCTCAGGTGCTATGCACCCGCTACATCCATAAGTGAGCCATACCACGCGAAAGACTGCACGTGGGAGCAGTCGGGAGGCACAAGCACATTACGACATGCACTCCGCTGCGCGTTTCATGTGGAAGTGAGCCTCAACAACACTTCACGCGGAAAGGCTCAAACCTCACAGGCTCCCGTCGCAATCGCCATGCCTGCTAATCCGCTCATGTGGGACCATTTGCGCCCTCCATGCCAGCTAGTCCGCTCCCGTGAGACCATGTGTGAGACCATGTAAGGCAAGCATTTAAGGTTAAAATTCAGACTACGCAAGGCTTTAAGCCGTTTTGAGGGTGTTTTCGTGGAAAGGAGGATTTCGTGTAGCCTGGATGGTAGCCCGCCTCCCACTGCGTGGCGTTGTTTTGACGCCCCGAGCGTGTCAACTACCCATGTGCCTATGCTGTGCTGCGCACTTCGCGGTAGCTCAAACTGCCGCGGGACTGCATACCGGGGGACACTAGAGCCGGAGTCTTAGCGGGTCAAGTCTGGGCTAGCATAACCGACTCACCAGCTCCTGTCGCGCTCCCCACGCCCAGGCCGGCCGCCGCAGCTGCACAACAAGCGAGCGTCCGGGATGGTGTGCGAGGAGGAAAAGAGCTGAAATTAGGTCAGGCGAAACAATCGCAACTCCATCTCGAATGCCCAACCTCCTTCGTTCGTTAGCCAGAGGCATGCACAAGCGTGTAGCGCGCCATTAATGGCAGCCTTTCGCGCTAATAGCTGCCGAACAGTGACGCCTGCCGCTTGGTCCGCTTCTAATGTCTTAGTTCAAAAGCGCACGATACCGTACCGGAATGCTAACGCGCCGCGGGTGCGGTGGCGGCATTAAGAGCCTCTGTATGCCCGCAGCAGAGGCGACACGACCGGCGGCAGGCATTATGTACACGCTGCATCCATAAGTATATATATATACGGAAGGACTCCACAACGTGGGAGCAGTCGGAGGCACAAGCCCGCTCATGCTCGTTAAAGCTTATGTGCAAACGCGACGCGCAGAAACGCGAAGCGCGCTTAAAGCGTTATGATTGCGTTGTTATTGTGGGGACAACCCAAGCGTGATGCTGCCAATTTAGACCATGGTCCCAGGCTCCCAGCGTGCATGCCGCTGTACGTCACAGCACGCGAGCCCTCCCAACCGCCCAGCGACGCATACCGTAGCGCGCATCAACAAACCCAATACGCCTTTAGGATGTTCATCGGACGGTCGGTCGATTGGACACACTCCGCTATGTCCACAGATAGGATTCCCGCGATCGCGATGGCTCACCCTCAATTGGCCAGTCGCAGGACCTTGCGCGTGCACAGATCACTGATGCCTGCGGTCTTCAGGTCATTGATGTCGAGAGGCGAGGAAAGCTCGGCGCTTCTTAGCTGCGCCGAAACCTTGCCCGTGTAGAATCGAGAAACAGTGCTCTTTTTCAGCATCCTCTAGATCGTCTAGGCCGTTGATGAAGCCGCGGAGGTCCCAATCCGTGGCCATGAGCGTTGGCTGCCTCTTTGGAACGTTCAACCTGAAGAGTATCTGCGTTGTCGCTTCAAGAGTCGAGACCAGCACTAACTGAGAGTTTATCAGACCCCAAACTTGGGATTGACATGCGCGGCGCGGATGGAGGAGAGAGCCTGATAATGAATTGCATTATCCTAGTTCTCCTCGCATACGCGTGATATTGCTTCTGATTATTCCTGAGGTCTTTGACAATACAAAGTAAGAATAGTCTGTGACTTGTCGAGTGCGTCGACGTCCCTATTTTTCATCAAGGCTGGGACGAGCAGTACGATTACACGTGCGCACCTGAGGGGGATGACGAACTTCAGTGCAAGACCTACAGCTTTGCTCATTCAAGTAAAATTTCAAAGCTGGTTTTGTATTTAAGCTGGACGGTCTCACCTTACACGCAAACAGTAACAGTAACGCTGAAAGCGTGGAACGCCACGCCTCAAGACGATCTGGAACGCAGGCAGCAACATGTTAATTATTTGGGAGCTACTGCTTGAAACGGCGCTGCCCCTGGGTACTTGGCAGGGGGCCTTAGGAAAGTGGATGCACAAGTGGCAACAATTGCATTATGAAACAAGATTGATGTTTTCATTGTATTGGTGGCCAAGACAACGCGTTTATTAGAGGGGGGCTTGTGTGGTACTGCGACGCTCTCAGCGGCTGTTTACATGTTTTATTTCAGCGCTGGTGCATCCTGTCAACTTGTGGCTGTGTGGCAACCTGAATACTGAATCATAGCCGGAAGACTGAAGCATAGCCGAAAGGAATGAGGTTGGATAGCTGTGCGCGACTGTCCGTCGTGCGACGCACCGTACATACCCACCCTTAGCCACGCCTTCCTGTTCGCTCCTTAACGACACTGCCTCCCTCTCCCAAAAATCCGCAACAGACATACGGTGCGATAAGACAACTCCAGCATACATAACGTATAAAAACGCGTTTGGGTAATGTAACCGTTACAAGGTGGACACGTATCCCGACCGGGTGCTCTAACGGGCCAGATAGCTCGTAGGTGCCTCGTCTCATCAACCCCTATCAAGGACTCCAAGCGAGCAGCGACCCGCGGATCGCGGTCAGGCGTGCCGTTCGTACGGCAGGGTCAGGCGCCGTAGTCCCATCCCGCGCAGTACGGGGACCGGCGGAGGAGACGCTGCCCAGCGGCACCAGGTACAGCTCCTGGGAGGGCGCAGGGCGGGCCGGTTGGCAACGTGGCAAGACGAGGGGGTGAGAGCCGAGGGCAAAGCCGCTCCCGAGGTTAGGGACGGTTGGGGCGATGACCGGGCAGCCTCGCCGTTGCCTCCGCCCAGCACGGGGCCCGCGGGCATTGCGCTGCCGCGTCTCGTTGATGACCCGCAGCAAGCCCTGGCGGCGCACTGCCCGTCGCCGTCGCCGATCTCCAGTTTGGGGTTCTTCAACTCCAGGGAGACCAGCCCCGGCGGCAGCTGCAGTGCCGCCAGCGCCGCCAGCGACATGCCGCCGAGGCCGCTGTAGCGCGCGCGGAGCAGCTGTAGCCGTGGCGGCAACGGCAGTATCAGGAGCCGCAGCTGTTGTTGTTGTTGTTGTTGTTGTTGCTGCTGCAGCCGGCCACGTCCTGCTGCAGCAGAGGAGCGAACGGTTGCCGGCCTGTCCGACCTTGCGCTGCCGCCGCTGCGGCGGCGGCGGCAGCGGCGGCCGCCGCCGCCCGCCGCTGCGCGTGACGGCAGTGCCCCGCCGGGCTCTCCGTCAGCGGCCGCATTCCCGACGGGGCCCCTCGTGTGCTCCTCCGTCGCCGACGTCGTCGCGACGGCGGCGGCCGCCAGCGCCACCGCCGCCAGCGGCGCCACCGTACGGAACTTCTCCACGCTCAGCAGCGTCAGCGACGTCGACGCCGCCAGGGTGAACGCGGCCTCGGGTCGCAGTCGAGCCGCCGCCACCACAACTCGGAGAGCCGAGGAAGCGCCGCGACGCTGTGAAGTAGCTCCAACCTCCAACACGGGTGCGGCACCGAGCCGCCCTCGCCGATCTCCAGCCGCGTCAGTCGAGTCAGGTCGCTCAGCCCGCGCGCCAGCGTCGTCGCCGCCGCCGCCGCCGCCAGTTCCTCCTGACTGCTGTACAAGTCGCACTCCGCCGACGGCAGCCGAAGGTCCAGGCTCAGGGAACGGAGCTGCGTCAGCCGCGTCACGGCCCCGCAGATCCGCCCGACGCTGGCCGCCGCGGCGCCGTACAATTCGTTGGCTTGTACGGCAGCAGCTGTCGTACACGCGGGCTGGACCGGGCAACAGCACGGTCTCCTCAGCACTCCTCACTCCACATGCCTCTCTCACCCCCCTCCTCCCCCCCAACCTCCGCCAACCCGCCAACCTCCGCCCACCCCTCCCCGCCAGGACTCGGGCGACCTGATCCCGGGCCACGGCGGCCTCCTGGACGATTCGACTCGTACATCTTCAGCGGCGCGGTGGTCTACGTCATGACGGTGTTCTGCCTGCCGCTGCTGGACACCTGGACGGGGGCGGGCGGGGGCCGTGGCGGCGGCCGCGGGGGCGGGGGCGGCCGCGTCCGGGACGGCGGTGCTGACGTGACCCTGTGCCGCTGCTGAAACAATGACGCGCGGTGCATGCATCGAAGGCGCTGATGGCCGCGAGTCGGGAGGGGGGACGTGACCCGGTGCCGCTGACTCGCAGTGGCGCTGACGCTGACGCTGTGACTGGTGGACCCGTGACCACGACACCGGGGGCGCATGCATCCCAGGGGCCGTTGAGCACAGCTCTAGGGTCACAGAGGGGGGACAGGGACAGCCTGGTGGCGCGCTGGTGCGCAGTGATGGAGCAGAGGGGGGTGACAGCTTGCTGGAACCCAACCCCCGCGCGCTCGTCATCCTGTGCCGCGCTGATGGATGTTCCGATGCACATCCGCGAGAGCTGCCGGCGAGTTGGGCGGCTCTTGGGCCGGGTGGCGGCTGGGCCGCCCGACCTCCGTGGGAACGCGCGTACATCGGTCGTGCGTTTAGATAAGAGACCCGCCCGACCCAAACCAAACACCAATGCACACAGTCGTGTGTCCCTCGCCTGCCTGGTGGGGTATCGACCGATCTCCCGCACCGGTTCCGGAGCCCGCGCGGTGCGGTCCCTCGCCCGCATCCAGCCCAACCCGGGTCCAGCCTGCGGGGCGTTCGGAACGGTCGACGCGCGGTCGAGGCGTCCGATGGGAGGGTTGGGAGGGTGCCCTTCCCGCCACTTTCAATCAGCGGTGGCTGGGTGGCTGGCCGAGTGGGGGATGCCGGGCGGCGGCCGGGCGCGCAGAGAGGAAGCGCGCGATCGTGGCTCCAGCCCACCCCATCCCCGCCTGCTGAGGGCGAGGGCGGGCTCGGGAAGCGGAGAGGCAGCCGACGGAGTGAGGACTGCGACAGCAGCGGCCGCGATGATGGCGGCCGTGTACGAGCGACCGAGCATGTGTACGACTCCGCTTCTCCGAACCCTGTACGGCGTACTGTGTTCTCCCTCCTGGGAACCCCGCTGGATCCAGTCATTGCGGATAGGCGCTTGCGTTTGTGAGGGTGACGCCTCCCCACCGCCCAACCCCTAGGGAGGGCGGGCTCCCGGGGGCTGTGGGTCCGGTCGGGTGGCCCGCTCAAAGGGCTGCTCAGAGAGCCACGGAGCCCCGGGAGGGGGAAGGGGGGGAGGAAAACAACTCGGGTGCGAGAGGGAGCGAGAGGGGGGTTAGCGGTGCGTTGGCGTGAACCAAAAACGACGAGAGGTCGAGAGGAGAGCAGCGAGTTGCGCCCTTGCCGAACGCTTCGGGGCTGCTGAGCGGAGCGGACTGCCGTGACACGACTTGACGCTGGATAACGACTCGCCTGCGGCCAGGTCCACACCGCATGGTTGGGCGTCGTTGTGGTGACGTCTCACCAAGGCGGGGAGCAGGACAGCTGCGCAGTCGGTGGTACGGCCTCGACTGGATCCTGATCGGATCCTGACTCGATCACGATTTGAAACCATGTTGGACCCTGTAGCCCTGAGCTCCGTGCGCCGCGGCTGGAGCCTGCATTGCGTTGCTCGTTTGTCTAGGCGGGCGGACAGGTCTCAGTGGAGTGGAGGCGCAGTGGGCGGTGGACAGCGGGAGAGTGTCAACTGGTGCTCGACTGGTGCATGCGCACTGTCCGCACTCTGTCCCTGATGTCGCCCTCTCCGGGGGCTGTCACCTCTGCCCTCGCTTTACTCGTCGGAGCGGTAGGTAGTGCCGTACTGTCAGTTAGTACCATTAGGTGTGGGGCTCTAGGGGCTCTCCCGCGACTCGTCGAGTTGGCAGCGCAGCCGTGTACTGTACCGTATCTGCATGGACCATGACACTGAAACCAAACCCGGACGGGTTGTGGAGGGCTCGCCGCTGTGTGGCTGCCAATGCGCTCTTCGATTCCGGAGATCTCGTCGATTCCGCGGCGAACCCGGTGAACCGGGCGAAGTGCTTGGGTGGGCGCACGTTTCGTTGATTGCAGCGGCGCGAAAACACTAGTGCTCCTTAGGAAGCGCCACGTCGTCTCAGGGATGTCTCACAACCAGTGTACGGTGATCATCCCTCCCTCATCTTTGTTTGTACTGGATCGTGCTGGCTGCCACAAATACCGCGAAACGGACTCGAGCACTCGACACGCGACCATTCAGCCCGCGCTAGGACATATGCAACACCCTAGGGCCGCACGTCATATGCACTCAGTCCATATCTGCTGAGCACGCCACTGACTCAACACGAGACCACAAATCGGCTGCACGACCGACCCCGGCATGGTCCAGACACGCTGCCGTACACGGATGTATAGACACACAGCTCGGCGTCTCACAATCGGCCACACCCGCAGCTGTGTCGCCAGCACGCGGAGGCGGGACCGCAGCGCCTCCGCGTTCACCC
>BDSI01000484.1:0-25028 GCA_003117195.1 Eudorina sp. 2006-703-Eu-15
CCACCGCACACGGCACGGCACGGCAAGACACACGGTGCTGCACAACACACAGGACGGACGACACACTGCACGGCACGGCAGACGGCACGACAGATGGCACGGCGTGGCACACGGCACGGCACTATACACGGCATGGCATGACACATGGCACGGCAAGGCACACGGCACAGCATGGCAAACGGCACGACACACGGCGCGGCAAAACACACGGCGCTGCACAACACACAGCACGGCATGACACACTGCACGGCACGGCAGACGGCACGACAGATGGCACGGCGTGGCACAGGGCACGGCACTGCAAACTGCACATCCGACAGCACGACACGGCACGGCACGGCACGGCACATCGCACCTCATCATCGTACAGCATCACACTTCATCATACTTCGTCGCACTTCATCGCACCTCGCCGCACCGGGCCGCACCCCCGCACCTCACTCACCTCACCTCACTCACCTCACCACCTCACCTCACCTCACCTCACCTCACCTCACCTCACCTCACCGCCTCACCTTCACCGTCACCTCACCGACCGCACCGGCACCGCACCGCACCGCACCGCACCGCACCGGCAAACCCGCACACGCACCGCACCGCACCGCCGGCACCGCAACCGCACCGCACCGCACGCACCGCACCGCACCGCAACCGCACCGGCCACCGCACCGCAACCGCACCGCACCGCACCGGGTGGCACCGCACCGCACCGGCAAGGCAAGGCAAGGCACACGGCACGGCACGACACATGGCACGGCAAGGCACACGGCACAGCATGGCAGACGGCACAACACACAGCACGACACAACACACAGCACGGCAAGACACACGGCACGGCATGGCAGACGGCATGACACGGCAGACAGCACGGCACGGCACGGCACATGGCACGGCACGGCACGGCAGACGAAACGGCATGGCGGAGGGCACGGCACGGCAGACGGCACGGCCGGCATGGTACACGGCACGGCATGGCAGACGGCACGGCACGGCAGACAGCAGACGGCACTGCATGGCGGACGGCATGGCATGGCAGACGGCACGGCAGCGCAAGGCAAGGCATGTCACGGCACGGCAGACGGCACGGCAGACAGCACGGCACGACGGCACGGCAGACGGTACGGCATGGCATACGGCATGGCAGACAGCGGACGACACTGCATGGCATACAGCATGGCATGGCAAGGCACACGGCACGGCACAGTGGAGGGCACGGCAAAGCACCGCACCGCGTTGCGCCGAGCATGACACACATGGCACGGCAAGGCACGCAGCACAGCATGGCAGACGGCACGACACACGGCACAGCAAGGCACACGGCACGGCAAAACACACAGCACGGCAAGGCAGACGGCACAGCACGGCCAACGGCACGACACGGCAGACTGCACGGCACGGCAGACGGTATGGCACAGCCAACGGCACGGCACAGCAGACGGAACAGCATGGCAGACGGATAGGCAAGGCACACGCACGGCACAGCAGATGTCGCGGCAAGGCAGACAGCATGGCACAGCAGAATGCACGGCAGAATGCACGGCACGGCAGACGGCACAGTATGGCACGGCAAACTGCACATCAGACGGCACGGCAGACGGTGCGGCACGGCATGGCAGACAGCAGACGGCACTGAATGACATACGGCATGGCATGGCATGGCACGGCACACGGCACGGCACGGCAGACGGCACGGCATGGCACACGGCGCGGCAAGGCACACTGCATGGCACAGCAGACGGCACGGCAAGGCGGACGGTATCGCACAGCCAACGGCACGACACGACAGACGGCACGGCACGGCAGACGGCACGGCAGACGGCATGGCACGGCAGACGCCACGGCAAGCAAGACGGCACGGCAAGGCGCACGGCACGGCACGCCTGCGCGCGCCGCGTGATGACAAGGACGTGAGACGCGGCAGCTACGGTGACCAGCGCGCCGAACGGCGCCGGCTAGTCGCCGTAGCTGCGACCGTGAAACGGTCGCGTAGCGGAGGCCTTACGACCAGCCGCGCGTCCGTCACCGTAGCTGCGACCGTGAACGGTCGCGTAGCGGAGGTCTTACGACCAGCGCGCGTCTGTCACCGTAGCTGCGACCGTGAAACGGTCGCGTAGCGGAGGTCGCCGTAGCTGCGACCGTGAAACGGGTCGCTTAGCGGAGGCCTTACGACCAGCCGCGCGTCTGTCCGCCGTCTGTCCGGGAAAAACGCGTAACACGCGTCTTTTGCGTGGTTTCGGCGCTCGAGTTTCTGCGGTTTCTCGCTAGGTCGGGTGATCGGGGCGCGTAACGGCGCGTAACCGCCGGGCCGACCCGGGTTCGAATCCCGTCGCCGGCTTTTTTTTGTCTTGACTTTTTATCGCACCGCACCGCACCGCACCGCACCGCACCGCACCGCACCGCACCGCACCGCACCGCACCGCACCGCATCGCATCGCATCGCATCGCGTCGCATCGCACCGCATCGCACCGCACCGCATCGCACCGCACCGCATCGCACCGCACCGCACCGCACCACACCACACCGCACCGCACCGCATCGCACCGCGCCACACTGCACTGCACCGCACCGCGCCGATTGGCGCCACACCGCATCACACCACCCCGCACCGCACTGCGCCGCATCATTCCGTACCACGCCGTGACACGCCGCACTGCACCCGCCATGTCCTACATGCATGGGCATGACCGAGGGCGCACGAGCGAAGCGAGCCCGCCAGAGGGAGTGCTGAATACACAACCCCGTCCTGCATCACATCGCATTGCATCACAACTCATTGCATCGCATCGGCACGGCACGGAACTGCACGGCACGGCACGGCACGGGACGGCACCACACAGCACGGCAGATCGCACGGCATGGCAGACGGCACGGCACGGCAGGTGGCACAGCACGGCAGACGCCCCGTCACGGCAGACGGCACGGCAGATGGCACGGCAAACGGCACGGGACGGCACGACAGACGGCACGGCACGGCACACAGCATGACCAGGCATGGCACAGCAGACGGCACGGCATAGTAGATGGCATGGCCCGGCAGACGGCACGGCAAGGCAAACGGCGCGGCACTGCAGACGGCACGCCACGGCACACAGCATGACCCGGCACGGCACAGCACACGGCGCAACATAGCAGACGGCACGGCCTGGCATACGGCACAGCTCGGCCACAACGCACCGTATCGCACCGCACCGCACCGTACCGCACCGCACCGCACCGCACCGCACCGCACCGCACCGCACCGCACCGCACCGCACCGCACCGCACCGCACCGCACCGCACCGCACCGCACCGCACCGCACCGCACCGCACCGCACCGCACCGCCACCGCACCGCACCGCACAGCACAGCACCGCACCACACCGCACCGCACCGCACCGCACCGCACCGCACCGCACTGCACCGCACCGCATCGCACCGCACCGCACCGAACCGCATCGCACCGCACCGCACCGCACCGCACCGCACCGCACCGCACCGCACTGCACCGCACCGCACCGCACCGCACCGCACCGCACCGCACCGCACCGCACCGCACCGCACCGCACCGCACCGCACCGCACCGCACCGCACCGCACCGCACCGCACCGCACCGCACCGCACCGCACCGCACCGCACCGCACCGCATCGCACATCGAATCGCATAGCACCGCACCGCACCGCACCGCACCGCACCGCACCGCACCGCACCGCACCGCACACAGCACGGCACGGCGAGACACACGGTGCTGCACAACACGGCACGACACACTGCACGGCACGGCAGACGGCACACGCACCACGCCGCATCGCACCGCGTATCACCGCAACGCATCGCACCGCACCGCGCCGCACCATAACGCAACGCAATGCAACGCAACACATCGCACCGTATGACATTGCAACCAATGCTGACGGCATGGCAAACAGCAGACGGTACTGCATGGCATACGGCATTGCATGGCATGGCACGCGGCACGGCACGACACACGGCACGACACACCGCACCGCACCGCGCCGCACCGCACCGCACCTCACCGCACCGCACACGGCACGGCACGGCAAGACACACGGTGCTGCACAACACACAGCACGGCACGACACACTGCACGGCACGGCAGACGGCACGACAGATGGCACGGCGTGGCACACGGCACGGCACTATACACGGCATGGCATGACACATGGCACGGCAAGGCACACGGCACAGCATGGCAAACGGCACGACACACGGCACGGCAAAACACACGGCGCTGCACAACACACAGCACGGCATGACACACTGCACGGCACGGCAGACGGCACGACAGATGGCACGGCGTGGCAGCGCAACACACCGCATCGCACCGCGCCGCACCGCACCGCGCCGCATGGCGCCGTGACGCGCCGCATCGCACCTCACCGCATCGCAACGCACCGCATCGCAACGCACCGCACCGCACCGCACCGCGACGCAACGCACCGTGACGCGACGTACCGTGCCGCATCGTAACACACCGCGTCGCACCGCACCGCACCGAATCGCCACCAGAGTCACTGCACCGCGGCGCCGCCGCACACCACCGCGCGCACCGAATCACATTGAACTGAATCGAACCGAACCGTCATGAACCGACATAGGCCGTCATGAAACATCGCGAACCATCATGAAAGGCCGTGAACCAACGTGAATCGCCACACTCGCCGCCACCAGCACAGCCTCAGCCACCACAACCACCATGTTCGTCATGCACGGGCATGACCGAGGGCGCGAGAGCGAAGTGAGCGCGCCCGAGGGAGTGCCGGATACACAACACGCTGACTGCATGGTCCTATCAATACAGCCGTCATTACCATCGCGCGTGCTTGACGTGTGCAGGCATGAACCGGCATGAACGGGCACCGGGGTCGGATTCGCCATGACGCAAAGCAGGCACGGCACGGCATAAGGCACGGCGCCGCAGACGGCACGGCACGGCATGGCCGACAGCACAGCACAGCACGGCACGGCATGTCCGCCCTGAGCAGGCAACCGCCAACCGCATATAACCAAACTGAACCGGACCAAACCGAACCGAACCGGGCTGAACCAAACCGCGTCACATCCCGTTTCGCCAGGATCGCCAGACACTCGACTTGCACCCAATCATCACTCGTGCGGGAGTCGAACCCGCAACGCCTGCTGCGCCGCCGCCGCCACGAGCCGCTGCGCGACGCACCGGATGCTGTCCGCGAGCCCTGCGCCGCCGCCGCCGTTCCTGAGGCCTGCGCATCGATCCAGCGACAGGGCGGGGGGAGGCGGGCCGGGGCCTTTGGATGTTAGATCCGGAGGGCAGGACTGGGGACTGGAGAGATGCACTTGGCCACACAAGTATGTCGTTAGTCATTGTTTGACCAACGCTGGCATTTAACGCCATCCAGTGGCGGTCAGATGCTTGATGGCGCCGTTCGTGTTGAATGCTGTATGCTGTCCATGCTGTATGCTGTTCATGAGCCCACACCGCTGTGGATGCTGTCGATCTGACTTGCCCCAGCCGTTCATGTTGAATGCTGTCCATGCTGTATGCTGTCCATGCTGTATGCTGTTAATGAGCCCACACCACTATGGATGCTGTCAATTGGACTTGCCCCCAAGCCAGCGCGCTTCCAGACGTTGGGCATGCTGGAACTCGGCGGAATACCGCTGCCGAGTCTGCTCTGCGCGGGCGTTCAGCAGGCGTAGCTCGGCGGCGAGGTCGGGCTCGAGCTTTGTAGCCGTCATGAACTGCCGGATGACACGCCGTCGCTCGTCTGGGCTGGTGTACAGAGGCCGCAGGAGACGCACGTGGTCGAGGGTCTTGTACCGAGTGAGCAACACGTAGACGGTAGCGCGCTTGATGCCGTTGGGCGGTGGAGCTAGATCCACTACCCAACATTCATCTTTGAAGCTGCGGCCCTGCACGAAGAAGTCGGTGACGGCGTGGTGGTCGCCGAGTGGCATGTTGACGCGGCGTACCTCCTTGTTCGTGGTACCTATGTTGGCAGCGGGTACAACGATGGTAGCAGCCGACGACGCCCGTGGTGTGACTGCAAAGGCGCCACCGTGGGATGCGAAGTCTGACAAGCCATGCAGCACCGTGCTGGCAAGGTGGCCATTCACCGGACGCACCAGGACGGCCGCCGGCAGATACTTCAGGCGCCGGTAGGGACCACGGCCGTCGTCCTCCGGCTCCCGGCTGTCCGTTAGGAGGCCACAGCCCTCCACCTCGTTGTTGTGGCAGGCACCTGCGTCGGCCGTGATGGTGTCCAGCAGAATGAAGCGAGCGCCCTCGTAGTACCATGTGTCCGCTGTTGTGTGGTTGAAGGTGGCGTCCTTGATTCGCATTGCTACCGCCTGCTCGACGGCCGTGAGCGGTGGTGCTGCCGCTGCTCCACGCCGCTGCACGGGGATATGCTCAGCATTCCAGACGGTCAGGCGCTTGTTCTGCCGGCGTGCCTGTAGCATCATCAGGCGCGTATTCAGCGTGTGCCGGGGCTCGTTGCGCTGCAGCACCACACGTGGGCCGAGCTCGGCCAGGTCCGTCAGGTCCGTGATGGCTCGCTGGTTGAGTGCGTCCACCAGTTGTGCAACGCGTGATTCAGACACGTGTCCGCCGCCGAACATGGACGCGAAGTCGGTAAGCTGTATACCCGCGGGGCTGCTGTCCTGCCGCTGTTGCTTCTGCAGCACGAACACTGTTGTACTGAGCTGGCGGTACAGGGCGAAGCCGTCCAAGATACGGTTGTTGCGCTCCGGAACGGCCCGTGGGCTACGTGTGGTAGCTCCAACAGTCGTACCTTCGCGCTGAGCACGACGCATGGCACAGCAAAGCACACAGCACAGCATGGCAGACGGCACGACACACGGCACGGCAAGGCACACGGCACGGCACAACACACAGCACGGCATGGAACGGCACACGGCACGGCACGGCAGATGCCACGGCAAGCAAGACGGCACGGCAAGGCACACGGCACGGTAAGGCAGACGGCACGGCACGGCCAACGGGACGACACGGCAGACAGCACGGCACGGCAGACGGCATGGCAGACGGCACGGCACGGCAGACGGCACTGCAAGGCGGCACAGTGGAGGGCACGGCAAAGCACCGCACCGCGTTGCGCCGAGCATGACACATGGCACGGCAAGGCACTCAGCACAGCATGGCAGACGGCACGACACACGGCACAGCAAGGCACACGGCACGGCAAAACACACAGCATGCCGTTTGCGTTGTGACGGCACGGCAGACACCACGACAAGCAAGACGGCACGGCAAGGCACACGGCACGGCACAGCATGTGGCACGGCAAGGCAGACGGCACAGCACGGCCAACGGCACGACACGGCAGACTGCACAGCACGGCAGACGGTATGGCACAGCCAACGGCACGGCACAGCAGACGGAACAGCATGGCAGACGGATAGGCAAGGCACACGGCACGGCACAGCAGATGTCGCGGCAAGGCAGACAGCATGGCACGGCAGAATGCACGGCAGAATGCATGGCACGGCAGACGACACAGTATGGCACGGCAAACTGCACATCAGACGGCACGGCAGACGGTGCGGCACGGCATGGCAGACAGCAGACGGCACTGAATGACATACGGCATGGCATGGCATGGCACGGCACACGACACAGCACGGCAGACGGCACGGCATGGCACACGGCGCGGCAAGGCACACTGCATGGCACAGCAGACGGCACGGCAAGGCGGACGGTATCGCACAGCCAACGGCACGACACGACAGACGGCACGGCACGGCAGACGGCATGGCAGACGGCATCGCCGTAGCTGCGACCGTGAAACGGTCGCGTAGCGGAGGCCTTACGACCAGCCGCGCGTCCGTCTGTCTGTCTGTCCGTCCGGAAAAAACCCGTGAAACGCGAGCAGCTACGGCCCCCGCGGCGCCGAACGGCGCCGGCTAGTCGCCGTAGCTGCGACCGTGAAACGGGTCGCTTAGCGGAGGCCTTACGACCAGCCGCGCGTCTGTCCGCCGTCTGTCCGGGAAAAACGCGTAACACGCGTCTTTTGCGTGGTTTCGGCGCTCGAGTTTCTGCGGTTTCTCGCTAGGTCGGGTGATCGGGGCGCGTAACGGCGCGTAACCGCCGGGCCGACCCGGGTTCGAATCCCGTCGCCGGCTTTTTTTGTCTTGACTTTTTATCGCACCGCACCGCACCGCACCGCACCGCACCGCACCGCACCGCACCGCACCGCACCGCACCGCATCGCATCGCATCGCATCGCATCGCGTCGCATCGCACCGCATCGCACCGCACCGCATCGCACCGCACCGCATCGCACCGCACCGCACCGCACCACACCACACCGCACCGCACCGCATCGCACCGCGCCACACTGCACTGCACCGCACCGCGCCGATTGGCGCCACACCGCATCACACCACCCCGCACCGCACTGCGCCGCATCATTCCGTACCACGCCGTGACACGCCGCACTGCACCCGCCATGTCCTACATGCATGGGCATGACCGAGGGCGCACGAGCGAAGCGAGCCCGCCAGAGGGAGTGCTGAATACACAACCCCGTCCTGCATCACATCGCATTGCATCACAACTCATTGCATCGCATCGGCACGGCACGGAACTGCACGGCACGGCACGGCACGGGACGGCACCACACAGCACGGCAGATCGCACGGCATGGCAGACGGCACGGCACGGCAGGTGGCACAGCACGGCAGACGCCCCGTCACGGCAGACGGCACGGCAGATGGCACGGCAAACGGCACGGGACGGCACGACAGACGGCACGGCACGGCACACAGCATGACCAGGCATGGCACAGCAGACGGCACGGCATAGTAGATGGCATGGCCCGGCAGACGGCACGGCAAGGCAAACGGCGCGGCACTGCAGACGGCACGCCACGGCACACAGCATGACCCGGCACGGCACAGCACACGGCGCAACATAGCAGACGGCACGGCCTGGCATACGGCACAGCTCGGCCACAACGCACCGTATCGCAACGCACCGCATCGCAACGCACCGCATCGCAACACACCGCGCCGCCCCGCATCGCACCGCCCCGCACCGCGCCGCACCGCACCGCGCCGCATCGCACCGCACCGCGACACGTCGCATCGCACCGCGCCGCACCGCACCACGCCGCGTCGCACTGCGCCGCGCCGCACCGCGCCGCATCGCAACGCGCCGCGACGCACCGCACCGCGCCGCATCGCACCGCATTGCACAGCACTGTACTGCATCGCCACCAGAGTCACCGCGCCGCAACACCGCCGCAACGCCGCTGCGCGCACCGAACCACATTGAACCGAACCGAACCGAACCGAACCGAACCGTCATGAACCGACATGGACCGTCATGAAACCATCGCGAACCATCATAAATCGCCACACTCGGCTTCAGCCGCTACACCTGCTATGTCCACCATGAACGGGCATGACCGAGGGCGCGCGAGTGAAGCGTGTCGCACCACATTGCATCGCATTGCATCGCGTCACACCACATCACGATCCGTCACATCACATCATGTCGCATCGTAACACGCCACGTCACGTCACTCCGCGCCGTTCCGCACCGCACCGCACCGAACTGGATCGAGACAAACCGAATGGACCGAACCAGACTGAACCGAACCGTGTCACATCCCGTTTCGCCAGAATCACCGGATACTCGGCCTGCGCCAAATTATCGCTTGTGCGGGAGTCGAACCCGCAAGTGCAAGCAGTGCACTCGGCCGCACAAGTATGTCGTTAGTCATTATTTGACCAACGCTGGCATTTAACGCCATCCAGTGGCGGTCAGATGCTTGATGGTGCCGTTCATGTTGAATGCTGTCCATGTTGTGTGCTGTCCATGCTGTATGCCGTCCATGCTGTATGCTGCCCATGCTGTATGCTGCCCATGCTGTATGCTGTTCATGAGCCCACGCCACTATATATGGATGCTGTCAATTGGACTTGCCCCCAAGCCAGCGCGCTTCCAGACGTTGGGCATGCTGGAACTCGGCGGAATACCGCTGCCGAGTCTGCTCTGCGCGGGCGTTCAGCAGGCGTAGCTCGGCGGCGAGGTCGGGCTCGAGCTTTGTAGCCGTCATGAACTGCCGGATGACACGCCGTCGCTCGTCTGGGCTGGTGTACAGAGGCCGCAGGAGACGCACGTGGTCGAGGGTCTTGTACCGAGTGAGCAACACGTAGACTGCACCGCCCGTGAAACGCGGGCAGCTACGGCCCCTGCGGCGCCGAACGGCGCCGGCTAGTCTTACGACCAGCCGCGCGTCTGTCCGCCGTCTGTCCGGGAAAAACGCGTAACACGCGTCTTTTGCGTGGTTTCGGAGCTCGGGTTTCCGCGGTTTCGCGCTAGGTCGGGTGATCGGGGCGCGTAACCGCCGGGCCGACCCGGGTTCGAATCCCGTCGGCACATTTTTTTGTCTTTATTTTTTATCGCACCGCACCGCACCGCACCGCACGCACCGCATCGCATCGCACATCGCATCGCACATCGCACATCGCATCGCACATCGCACATCGCACCGCACCGCACCGCACCGCACCGCACCGCACCGCACCGCACCGCACCGCACCGCACCGCACCGCACCGCACCGCACCGCACCGCACCGCACCGCACCGCACCGCACCGCACCGCACCGCACACGGCACGGCACGGCACGGCGAGACACACGGTGCTGCACAACACACAGCACGGCACGACACACTGCACGGCACGGCAGACGGCACACGCACCACGCCGCATCGCACCGCGTTTCACCGCAACACATCGCACTGCACCGCGCCGCACCGTAACGCAACGCAATGCAACGCAACACATCGCACCGTATGACATTGCAACCAATGCTGACGGCATGGCAAACAGCAGACGGTACTGCATGGCATACGGCATTGCATGGCATGGCACGCGGCAAGGCACGACACACGGCACGACACACCGCACCGCGCCGCGCCGCACCGCACCGCACCTCACCGCACCGCACACGGCACGGCACGGCACTATACACGGCATGGCATGACACATGGCACGGCAAGGCACACGGCACAGCATGGCAAACGGCACGACACACGGCACGGCAAAACACACGGCGCTGCACAACACACAGCACGGCATGACACACTGCACGGCACGGCAGACGGCACGACAGATGGCACGGCGTGGCACAGGGCACGGCACTGCAAACTGCACATCCGACAGCACAACACGGCACGGCACGACACGGCACATCGCACCTCATCATCGTACAGCATCACACTTCATCATACTTCATCGCACTTCATCGCACCTCGCCGCACCGGGCCGCACCGCACCGCACCGCACCGCACCGCACCGCACCGCACCTCACCTCACCTCACCTCACCTCACCTCACCTCACCTCACCTCACCTCACCTCACCGCACCGCACCGCACCGCACTGCACCGCACCGCACCGCACCGCCCCCACCGCACCGCACCGCACCGCACCGCACCGCACCGCACCGCACCGCACCGCACCGCACCGCACCGCACCGCACCGCACCGCACCGCCCACCGCACCGCACCGCACCGCACCGCACCGCACCGCACCGCACCGGCACGGCAAGGCACACGGCACGGCACGACACATGGCACGGCAAGGCACACGGCACAGCATGGCAGACGGCACAACACACAGCACGACAAAACACACGGCACGGCAAGACACACGGCACGGCATGGCACACGGCATGACACGGCAGACAGCACGGCACGGCACGGCACATGGCACGGCACGGCACGGCAGACGAAACAGCATGGCAGAGGGCACGGCACGGCAGACGGCACGGCCGGCATGGTACACGGCACGGCATGGCAGACGGCACGGCACGGCAGACAGCAGACGGCACTGCATGGCGGACGGCATGGCATGGCAGACGGCACGGCAGCGCAAGGCAAGGCATGTCACGGCACGGCAGACGGCACGGCAGACAGCACGGCACGACGGCACAGCAGACGGTACGGCATGGCATACGGCATGGCAGACAGCGGACGACACTGCATGGCATACAGCATGGCATGGCAAGGCACACGGCACGGCACAGTGGAGGGCACGGCAAAGCACCGCACCGCGTTGCGCCGAGCATGACACATGGCACGGCAAGGCACGCAGCACAGCATGGCAGACGGCACGACACACGGCACAGCAAGGCACACGGCACGGCAAAACACACTGCATGCCGTTTGTGTTGTGACGGCACGGCAGACGCCACAACAAGCAAGACGGCACGGCAAGGCACACGGCACGGCACAGCATGTGGCACGGCAAGGCAGACGGCACAGCACGGCCAACGGCACAACACGGCAGACTGCACGGCACGGCAGACGGTATGGCACAGCCAACGGCACGGCACAGCAGACGGAACAGCATGGCAGACGGATAGGCAAGGCACACGGCACGGCACAGCAGATGTCGCGGCAAGGCAGACAGCATGGCACGGCAGAATGCACGGCAGAATGCACGGCACGGCAGACGGCACAGTATGGCACGGCAAACTGCACATCAGACGGCACGGCAGACGGTGCGGCACGGCATGGCAGGCAGCAGACGGCACTGAATGACATACGGCATGGCATGGCATGGCACGGCACACGGCACAGCACGGCAGACGGCACGGCATGGCACACGGCGCGGCAAGGCACACTGCATGGCACAGCAGACGGCACGGCAAGGCGGACGGTATCGCACAGCCAACGGCACGACACGACAGACGGCACGGCACGGCAGACGGCATGGCAGACGGCATGGCACGGCAGACGCCACGGCAAGCAAGACGGCACGGCAAGGCGCACGGCATGGCACGCCTGCGCGCGCCGCGTGTGATGACAAGGACGTGAGACGCGGGCAGCTACGGTGACCAGCGGCGCCGAACGGCGCCGGCTAGTCTGTCTGTCCGGAAAAAACGCGTAACACGCGTCTTTTGCGTGGTTTCGGAGCTCGGGTTTCTTCGGTTTCGCGCTAGGTCGGGTGATCGAGGCGCGTAACCGTCGGGCCGACCCGGGTTCGAATCCCGTCGCCGTTTTTTGTCTTGATTTTTTTTCGCATCGCATCGCATCGAATCGCATCGAATTGCATTGAATCGCATCGCACCGCACCGCACCGCACCGCACCGCACCGCGCCGCACCGCACCGCACCGCACCGCACCGCACCGCACCGCACCGCACCGCACCGCACCGCACCGCACCGCACCGCACCGCACCGCACCGCACCGCACCGCGTCGCTACGCACCGCACCGCACAGCACAGCACAGCACCGCACCGCACCGCACCGCACCGCACCGCACCGCACCGCGTCGCTACGCACCGCACCGCACAGCACCGCACAGCACCGCACAGCACCGCACCGCACCGCACAGCACCGCACCGCACCGCACCGGCAAGGCACACGGCACGGCACGACACATGGCACGGCAAGGCACACGGCACAGCATGGCAGACGGCACAACACACAGCACGACACAACACACAGCACGGCAAGACACACGGCACGGCATGGCACACGGCATGACACGGCAGACAGCACGGCACGGCACATGGCACGGCACGGCACGGCAGACGAAACAGCATGGCAGAGGGCACGGCACGGCAGACGGCACGGCCGGCATGGTACACGGCACGGCATGGCAGACGGCACGGCACGGCAGACAGCAGACGGCACTGCATGGCGGACGGCATGGCATGGCAGATGGCACGGCAGCGCAAGGCAAGGCATGTCACGGCACGGCAGACGGCACGGCAGACAGCACGGCACGACGGCACAGCAGACGGTACGGCATGGCATACGGCATGGCAGACAGCGGACGACACTGCATGGCATACAGCATGGCATGGCAAGGCACACGGCACGGCACAGTGGAGGGCACGGCAAAGCACCGCACCGTGTTGCGCCGAGCATGACACATGGCACGGCAAGGCACGCGGCACAGCATGGCAGACGGTACGACACACGGCACAGCAAGGCACACGGCACGGCAAAACACACAGCATGCCGTTTGCGTTGTGACGGCACGGCAGACGCCACGACAAGCAAGACGGCACGGCAAGGCACACGGCACGGCACAGCATGTGGCACGGCAAGGCAGACGGCACAGCACGGCCAACGGCACGACACGGCAGACTGCACGGCACGGCAGACGGTATGGCACAGCCAACGGCACGGCACAGCAGACGGAACAGCATGGCAGACGGATAGGCAAGGCACACGGCACGGCACAGCAGATGTCGCGGCAAGGCAGACAGCATGGCACGGCAGAATGCACGGCAGAATGCACGGCAGAATGCACGGCACGGCAGATGGCACAGTATGGCACGGCAAACTGCACATCAGACGGCACGGCAGACGGTGCGGCACGGCGTGGCAGACAGCAGACGGCACTGAATGACATACGGCATGGCATGGCATGGCACGGCACACGGCACGGCACAACACACAGCACGGCAAGACACACGGCACGGTATGGCACACGGCACGGCACAGTAGACGGCACGGCAAGTCAGACGGTATGGCACAGCCGACTGCACGGCACGGCAGACGGAACGGCATGGCACACGGCGCGGCAAGGCACACGGCACGGCATGGCAGACGGCACGGCACGGCAGACAGCAGACGGCACTGCATGGCAGACGGCATGGCATGGCAGACGGCACAGCAGCGCAAGGCAAGGCATGTCACGGCACGGCGGACGGCATGGCAGACAGCAGACGGCACTGCATGGCATACGGCATGGCATGGCAAGGCACACGGCACGGCACAGTGGACAGCACGGCAAGGCACCGCACCACATCGCGCTGAGCATGACACATGGCACGGCAAGGCACGCAGCACAGCATGGCAGACGGCACGACACACGGCACAGCAAGGCACACGGCACGGCAAAACACACAGCATGCCGTTTGCGTTGTGACGGCACGGCAGACACCACGACAAGCAAGACGGCACGGCAAGGCACACGGCACGGCACAGCATGTGGCACGGCAAGGCAGACGGCACAGCACGGCCAATGGCACGACACGGCAGACTGCACGGCACAGCAGACGGTATGGTACAGCCAACGGCACGGCACAGCAGACGGAACAGCATGGCAGACGGATAGGCAAGGCACACGGCACGGCACAGCAGATGTCGCGGCAAGGCAGACAGCATGGCACGGCAGAATGCACGGCAGAATGCACGGCACGGCAGACGACACAGTATGGCACGGCAAACTGCACATCAGACGGCACGGCAGACGGTGCGGCACGGCATGGCAGACAGCAGACGGCACTGAATGACATACGGCATGGCATGGCATGGCACGGCACACGGCACAGCACGGCAGACGGCACGGCATGGCACACGGCGCGGCAAGGCACACTGCATGGCACAGCAGACGGCACGGCAAGGCGGACGGTATCGCACAGCCAACGGCACGACACGACAGACGGCACGGCACGGCAGACGGCATGGCAGACGGCATGGCACGGCAGACGCCACGGCAAGCAAGACGGCACGGCAAGGCGCACGGCACGGCACGCCTGCGCGCGCCGCGTGATGACAAGGACGTGAGACGCGGGCAGCTACGGTGACCAGCGGCGCCGAACGGCGCCGGCTAGTCACCGTAGCTGCGACCGTGAAACGGTCGCGTAGCGGAGGTCTTACGACCAGCCGCGCGTCCGTCTGTCTGTCTGTCTGTCCGTCCGGAAAAAACGCGTAACACGCGTCTTTTGCGTGGTTTCGGAGCTCGGGTTTCAGCGGTTTCTCGCTAGGTCGGGTGATCGGGGCGCGTAACCGCCGGGCCGACCCGGGTTCGAATCCCGTCGACGACTTTTTTTGTCTTGACTTTTTGTCGCACCGCACCGCACCGCATCGCATCGCATCGCATCGCATCGCATCGCATCGCATCGCATCGCATCGCATCGCATCGCATCGTATCGCATCGCATCGCATCGCATCGCATCGCATCGCACCGCACCGCACCGCACCGCACCGCACCGCACCGCACCGCACCGCACCGCACCGCACCGCACCGCACCGCACCGCACCGCACCGCACCGCACCGCACCGCATCGCATCGCATCGCATCGTATCGTATCGCATCGCATCGCATCGCATCGCATCGCATCGCATCGCATCGCACCGCACCGCACCGCATCGCACCGCACCGAACCGCACCGCACCGCACCGCACCGCACCGCACCGCACCGCACCGCACCGCACCGCACCGCACCGCACCGCACCGCACCGCACCGCACCGCACCGCACCGCACCGCACGACACACGGCACGACACACCGCACCGCACCGCGCCGCGCCGCACCGCACCGCACCGCACCGCACCGCACCGCACACGGCACGGCACGGCAAGACACACGGTGCTGCACAACACACAGGACGGCACGACACACTGCACGGCACGGCAGACGGCACGACAGATGGCACGGCGTGGCACACGGCACGGCACTATACACGGCATGGCATGACACATGGCACGGCAAGGCACACGGCACAGCATGGCAAACGGCACGACACACGGCGCGGCAAAACACACGGCGCTGCACAACACACAGCACGGCATGACACACTGCACGGCACGGCAGACGGCACGACAGATGGCACGGCGTGGCACAGGGCACGGCACTGCAAACTGCACATCCGACAGCACGACACGGCACGGCACGGCACGGCACATCGCACCTCATCATCGTACAGCATCACACTTCATCATACTTCGTCGCACTTCATCGCACCTCGCCGCACCGGGCCGCACCGCACCGCACCTCACCTCACCTCACCTCACCTCACCTCACCTCACCTCACCTCACCTCACCTCACCTCACCTCACCTCACCTCACCTCACCTCACCTCACCGCACCGCACCGCACCGCACCGCACCGCACCGCACCGTACCGCACCGCACCGCACCGCACCGCACCGCACCGCACCGCACCGCACCGCACCGCACCGCACCGCACCGCACCGGCCACCGCACCGCACCGCACCGCACCGCACCGGGTGCACCGCACCGCACCGGCAAGGCAAGGCAAGGCACACGGCACGGCACGACACATGGCACGGCAAGGCACACGGCACAGCATGGCAGACGGCACAACACACAGCACGACACAACACACAGCACGGCAAGACACACGGCACGGCATGGCAGACGGCATGACACGGCAGACAGCACGGCACGGCACGGCACATGGCACGGCACGGCACGGCAGACGAAACGGCATGGCGGAGGGCACGGCACGGCAGACGGCACGGCCGGCATGGTACACGGCACGGCATGGCAGACGGCACGGCACGGCAGACAGCAGACGGCACTGCATGGCGGACGGCATGGCATGGCAGACGGCACGGCAGCGCAAGGCAAGGCATGTCACGGCACGGCAGACGGCACGGCAGACAGCACGGCACGACGGCACGGCAGACGGTACGGCATGGCATACGCATGGCAGACAGCGGACGACACTGCATGGCATACAGCATGGCATGGCAAGGCACACGGCACGGCACAGTGGAGGGCACGGCAAAGCACCGCACCGCGTTGCGCCGAGCATGACACATGGCACGGCAAGGCACGCAGCACAGCATGGCAGACGGCACGACACACGGCACAGCAAGGCACACGGCACGGCAAAACACACAGCACGGCAAGGCAGACGGCACAGCACGGCCAACGGCACGACACGGCAGACTGCACGGCACGGCAGACGGTATGGCACAGCCAACGGCACGGCACAGCAGACGGAACAGCATGGCAGACGGATAGGCAAGGCACACGGCACGGCACAGCAGATGTCGCGGCAAGGCAGACAGCATGGCACAGCAGAATGCACGGCAGAATGCACGGCACGGCAGACGGCACAGTATGGCACGGCAAACTGCACATCAGACGGCACGGCAGACGGTGCGGCACGGCATGGCAGACAGCAGACGGCACTGAATGACATACGGCATGGCATGGCATGGCACGGCACACGGCACGGCACGGCAGACGGCACGGCATGGCACACGGCGCGGCAAGGCACACTGCATGGCACAGCAGACGGCACGGCAAGGCGGACGGTATCGCACAGCCAACGGCACGACACGACAGACGGCACGGCACGGCAGACGGCACGGCAGACGGCATGGCACGGCAGACGCCACGGCAAGCAAGACGGCACGGCAAGGCGCACGGCACGGCACGCCTGCGCGCGCCGCGTGATGACAAGGACGTGAGACGCGGGCAGCTACGGTGACCAGCGGCGCCGAACGGCGCCGGCTAGTCGCCGTAGCTGCGACCGTGAAACGGTCGCGTAGCGGAGGCCTTACGACCAGCGCGCGTCCGTCACCGTAGCTGCGACCGTGAAACGGTCGCGTAGCGGAGGTCTTACGACCAGCCGCGCGTCTGTCACCGTAGCTGCGACCGTGAAACGGTCGCGTAGCGGAGGTCGCCGTAGCTGCGACCGTGAACGGGTCGCTTAGCGGAGGCCTTACGACAGCCGCGCGTCTGTCCGCCGTCTGTCCGGGAAAAACGCGTAACACGCGTCTTTTGCGTGGTTTCGGCGCTCGAGTTTCTGCGGTTTCTCGCTAGGTCGGGTGATCGGGGCGCGTAACGGCGCGTAACCGCGGGCCGACCCGGGTTCGAATCCCGTCGCCGGCTTTTTTTTGTCTTGACTTTTTATCGCACCGCCACCGCACCGCACCGCACCGCACCGCACCGCACCGCACCGCACCGCACCGCACCGCACCGCACCGCATCGCATCGCATCGCATCGCGTCGCATCGCACCGCATCGCACCGCACCGCATCGCACCGCACCGCATCGCACCGCACCGCACCGCACCACACCACACCGCACCGCACCGCATCGCACCGCGCCACACTGCACTGCACCGCACCGCGCCGATTGGCGCCACACCGCATCACACCACCCCGCACCGCACTGCGCCGCATCATTCCGTACCACGCCGTGACACGCCGCACTGCACCCGCCATGTCCTACATGCATGGGCATGACGAGGGCGCACGAGCGAAGCGAGCCCGCCAGAGGGAGTGCTGAATACACAACCCCGTCCTGCATCACATCGCATTGCATCACAACTCATTGCATCGCATCGGCACGGCACGGAACTGCACGGCACGGCACGGCACGGGACGGCACCACACAGCACGGCAGATCGCACGGCATGGCAGACGGCACGGCACGGCAGGTGGCACAGCACGGCAGACGCCCCGTCACGGCAGACGGCACGGCAGATGGCACGGCAAACGGCACGGGACGGCACGACAGACGGCACGGCACGGCACACAGCATGACCAGGCATGGCACAGCAGACGGCACGGCCATAGTAGATGGCATGGCCGGCAGACGGCACGGCAGGCAAACGGCGCGGCACTGCAGACGGCACGCCACGGCACACAGCATGACCCGGCACGGCACAGCACACGGCGCAACATAGCAGACGGCACGGCCTGGCATACGGCACAGCTCGGCCACAACGCACCGTATCGCACCGCACCGCACCGTACCGCACCGCACCGCACCGCACCGCACCGCACCGCACCGCACCGCACCGCCACCGCACCGCACCGCACCGCACCGCACCGCACCGCACCGCACCGCACCGCCACCGCACCGCACCGCACCGCCACCGCACCGCACCGCACCGCCACCGCACCGCACAGCACAGCACCGCACCACACCGCACCGCACCGCCCCACCGCACCGCACCGCCACCGCACTGCACCGCCACCGCATCGCACCGCACCGCACCGAACCGCATCGCACCGCACCGCACCGCACCGCACCGCACCGCACCGCCCACTGCACCGCACCGCACCGCACCGCCACCGCACCGCACCGCACCGCACCGCACCGCACCGCACCGCACCGCACCGCACCGCACCGCACCGCACCGCCACCGCACCGCACCGCACCGCACCGCACCGCACCGCACCGCACCGCATCGCACATCGAATCGCATAGCACCGCACCGCCACCGCACCGCACCGCACCGCCACCGCACCGCACCGCACCGCCACACAGCACGGCACGGCGAGACACACGGTGCTGCCACAACACGGCACGACACACTGCACGGCACGGCAGACGGCACACGCACCACGCCGCATCGCACCGCGTATCACCGCAACGCATCGCACCGCACCGCGCCGCACCATAACGCAACGCAATGCAACGCAACACATCGCACCGTATGACATTGCAACCAATGCTGACGGCATGGCAAACAGCAGACGGTACTGCATGGCATACGGCATTGCATGGCATGGCACGCGGCACGGCACGACACACGGCACGACACACCGCACCGCACCGCGCCGCACCGCACCGCACCTCACCGCACCGCACACGGCACGGCACGGCAAGACACACGGTGCTGCACAACACACAGCACGGCACGACACACTGCACGGCACGGCAGACGGCACGACAGATGGCACGGCGTGGCACACGGCACGGCACTATACACGGCATGGCATGACACATGGCACGGCAAGGCACACGGCACAGCATGGCAAACGGCACGACACACGGCACGGCAAAACACACGGCGCTGCACAACACACAGCACGGCATGACACACTGCACGGCACGGCAGACGGCACGACAGATGGCACGGCGTGGCAGCGCAACACACCGCATCGCACCGCGCCGCACCGCACCGCGCCGCATGGCGCCGTGACGCGCCGCATCGCACCTCACCGCATCGCAACGCACCGCATCGCAACGCACCGCACCGCACCGCACCGCGACGCAACGCACCGTGACGCGACGTACCGTGCCGCATCGTAACACACCGCGTCGCACCGCACCGCACCGAATCGCCACCAGAGTCACTGCACCGCGGCGCCGCCGCACACCACCGCGCGCACCGAATCACATTGAACTGAATCGAACCGAACCGTCATGAACCGACATAGGCCGTCATGAAACATCGCGAACCATCATGAAAGGCCGTGAACCAACGTGAATCGCCACACTCGCCGCCACCAGCACAGCCTCAGCCACCACAACCACCATGTTCGTCATGCACGGGCATGACCGAGGGCGCGAGAGCGAAGTGAGCGCGCCCGAGGGAGTGCCGGATACACAACACGCTGACTGCATGGTCCTATCAATACAGCCGTCATTACCATCGCGCGCGTGCTTGACGTGTGCAGGCATGAACCGGCATGAACGGGCACCGGGGTCGGATTCGCCATGACGCAAAGCAGGCACGGCACGGCATAAGGCACGGCGCCGCAGACGGCACGGCACGGCATGGCCGACAGCACAGCACAGCACGGCACGGCATGTCCGCCCTGAGCAGGCAACCGCCAACCGCATATAACCAAACTGAACCGGACCAAACCGAACCGAACCGGGCTGAACCAAACCGCGTCACATCCCGTTTCGCCAGGATCGCCAGACACTCGACTTGCACCCAATCATCACTCGTGCGGAGTCGAACCGCAACGCCTGCTGCGCCGCCGCCGCCACGAGCCGCTGCGCGACGCACCGGATGCTGTCCGCGAGCCCTGCGCCGCCGCCGCCGTTCCTGAGGCCTGCGCATCGATCCAGCGACAGGGCGGGGGGAGGCGGGCCGGGGCCTTTGGATGTTAGATCCGGAGGGCAGGACTGGGGACTGGAGAGATGCACTGGCCACACAAGTATGTCGTTAGTCATTGTTTGACCAACGCTGGCATTTAACGCCATCCAGTGGCGGTCAGATGCTTGATGGCCGCCGTTCGTGTTGAATGCTGTATGCTGTCCATGCTGTATGCTGTTCATGAGCCCACACCGCTGTGGATGCTGTCGATCTGACTTGCCCCCAGCCGTTCATGTTGAATGCTGTCCATGCTGTATGCTGTCCATGCTGTATGCTGTTAATGAGCCCACACCACTATGGATGCTGTCAATTGGACTTGCCCCAAGCCAGCGCGCTTCCAGACGTTGGGCATGCTGGAACTCGGCGGAATACCGCTGCCGAGTCTGCTCTGCGCGGGCGTTCAGCAGGCGTAGCTCGGCGGCGAGGTCGGGCTCGAGCTTTGTAGCCGTCATGAACTGCCGGATGACACGCCGTCGCTCGTCTGGGCTGGTGTACAGAGGCCGCAGGAGACGCACGTGGTCGAGGGTCTTGTACCGAGTGAGCAACACGTAGACGGTAGCGCGCGCTTGATGCCGTTGGGCGCGTGGAGCTAGATCCACTACCCAACATTCATCTTTGAAGCTGCGGCCCTGCACGAAGAAGTCCGGTGACGGCGTGGTGGTCGCCGAGTGGCATGTTGACGCGGCGTACCTCCTTGTTCGTGGTACCTATGTTGGCAGCGGGTACAACGATGGTAGCAGCCGACGACGCCCGTGGTGTGACTGCAAAGGCGCCACCGTGGGATGCGAAGTCTGACAAGCCATGCAGCACCGTGCTGGCAAGGTGGCCATTCACCGGACGCACCAGGACGGCCGCCGGCAGATACTTCAGGCGCCGGTAGGGACCACGGCCGTCGTCCTCCGGCTCCGGCTGTCCGTTAGGAGGCCACAGCCCTCCACCTCGTTGTTGTGGCAGGCACCTGCGTCGGCCGTGATGGTGTCCAGCAGAATGAAGCGAGCGCCCTCGTCAGTACCATGTGTCCGCCTGTTGTGTGGTTGAAGGTGGCGTCCTTGATTCGCATTGCTACCGCCTGCTCGACGGCCGTGAGCGGTGGTTGCTGCCGCTGCTCCACGCCGCTGCACGGGGATATGCTCAGCATTCCAGACGGTCAGGCGCTTGTTCTGCCGGCGTGCCTGTAGCATCATCAGGCGCGTATTCAGCGTGTGCCGGGGCTCGTTGCGCTGCAGCACCACACGTGGGCCGAGCTCGGCCAGGTCCGTCAGGTCCGTGATGGCTCGCTGGTTGAGTGCGTCCACCAGTTGTGCAACGCGTGATTCGACACGTGTCCGCCGCCGAACATGGACGCGAAGTCGGTAAGCTGTATACCCGCGGGGCTGCTGTCCTGCCGCTGTTGCTTCTGCCAGCACGAACACTGTTGTACTGAGCTGGCGGTACAGGGCGAAGCCGTCCAAGATACGGTTGTTGCGCTCCGGAACGGCCGTGGGCTACGTGTGGTAGCTCCAACAGTCGTACCTTCGCGCTGAGCACGACGCATGGCACAGCAAAGCACACAGCACAGCATGGCAGACGGCACGACACACGGGCACGGCAAGGCACACGGCACGGCACAACACACAGCACGGCATGGAACGGCACACGGCACGGCCACGGCAGATGCCACGGCAAGCAAGACGGCACGGCAAGGCACACGGCACGGTAAGGCAGACGGCACGGCACGGCCAACGGGACGACACGGCAGACAGCACGGCACGGCAGACGGCATGGCAGACGGCACGGCACGGCAGACGGCACTGCAAGGCGGCACAGTGGAGGGCACGGCAAAGCACCGCACCGCGTTGCGCGAGCATGACACATTGGCACGGCAAGGCACTCAGCACAGCATGGCAGACGGCACGACACACGGCACAGCAAGGCACACGGCACGGCAAAACACACAGCATGCCGTTTGCGTTGTGACGGCACGGCAGACACCACGACAAGCAAGACGGCACGGCAAGGCACACGGCACGGCACAGCATGTGGCACGGCAAGGCAGACGGCACAGCACGGCCAACGGCACGACACGGCAGACTGCACAGCACGGCAGACGGTATGGCACAGCCAACGGCACGGCACAGCAGACGGAACAGCATGGCAGACGGATAGGCAAGGCACACGGCACGGCACAGCAGATGTCGCGGCAAGGCAGACAGCATGGCACGGCAGAATGCACGGCAGAATGCATGGCACGGCAGACGACACAGTATGGCACGGCAAACTGCACATCAGACGGCACGGCAGACGGTGCGGCACGGCATGGCAGACAGCAGACGGCACTGAATGACATACGGCATGGCATGGCATGGCACGGCACACGACACAGCACGGCAGACGGCACGGCATGGCACACGGCGCGGCAAGGCACACTGCATGGCACAGCAGACGGCACGGCAAGGCGGACGGTATCGCACAGCCAACGGCACGACACGACAGACGGCACGGCACGGCAGACGGCATGGCAGACGCATCGCCGTAGCTGCGACCGTGAAACGGTCGCGTAGCGGAGGCCTTACGACCAGCCGCGCTCCGTCTGTCTGTCTGTCCGTCCGGAAAAAACCCGTGAAACGCGAGCAGCTACGGCCCCGCGGCGCCGAACGGCGCCGGCTAGTCGCCGTACGACCGTGAAACGTCGCTTAGCTTTCGTCTGTCGCCGTCCTCGGGAAAAACGCGTAACACGCGTCTTTTGCGTGGTTTCGGCGCTCGAGTTTCTGCGGTTTTTCGCTAGGTCGGGTGATCGGGGCGCGTAACCGCGTAACCGCCGGCCGACCCGGGTTCGAATCCCGTCGCCGGTTTTTTGTCTTGACTTTTTATCGCACCGCACCGCACCGCACCGCACCGCACCGCCACCGCACCGCACCGCACCGCACCGCACCGCATCGCATCGCATCGCATCGCACGCCGCACCGCATCGCCACCGCACCGCATCGCACCGCACCGCATCGCACCGCACCGCACCGCCACCACACCACACCGCACCGCACCGCATCGCACCGCGCCACACTGCACTGCACCGCACCGCGCCGATTGGCGCACACGCCATCACACCACCCCGCACCGCACTGCGCCGCATCATTCCGTACCACGCGTGACACGCGCACTGCACCCGCCATGTCCTACATGCATGGGCATGACCGAGGGCGCACGAGCGAAGCGAGCCCGCCAGAGGAGTGCTGAATACACAACCCCGTCCTGCATCACATCGCATTGCATCACAACTCATTGCATCGCATCGGCACGGCACGGAACTGCACGGCACGGCACGGCACGGGACGGCACCACACAGCACGGCAGATCGCACGGCATGGCAGACGGCACGGCACGGCAGGTGGCACAGCACGGCAGACGCCCCGTCACGGCAGACGGCACGGCAGATGGCACGGCAAACGGCACGGGACGGCACGACAGACGGCACGGCAC
>BDSI01000485.1:0-25008 GCA_003117195.1 Eudorina sp. 2006-703-Eu-15
GGTTTCCATCCTCCCAATTATGATAGCTAGGTGCGAGGCAGGATCGATGCGCTATGGGCCGCCTGACACTTAGACCCTTGCAGATGAATTATTTAAGACTTAATACAGGACCCTGCCGGTCGAAAAAATGTGGATTGCATAAAGCACGGCGCCGAATATGCTGTGAAGGTATTGGGGTGGCCTGGGTTTCCATCCTCCCAATAATGATAGCTAGGTGCGAGGCAGGATTGATGCGCTACGGGCTGCCTGACACTTAGACCCTTGCAGATGAATTATTTAAGACTTAATACAGGACCGTGCCGGTCGAAAGAACATGGATTGCATAAAGCGTGGCGCCGAAGATGCTGTGAAGGTAATTGGGTGGCCCGGGTTTCCATCCTCCCAATAATGATAGCTAGGTGCGAGGCAGGATCGATGCGCTACGGACTGCCTGACACTTAGACCCTTGCAGATGAATTATTTAAGACTTAATACAGGACTGTGCCGGTCGAAAGAATGTGGATTGCATAAAGCGCGGCGCTGAATATGCTGTGAAGGTAATGGGGTGGCCAGGGTTTCCATCCTCCCAATAATGATAGCTAGGTGCGAGGCAGGATCGATGCGCTACGGGCGCCTGACACTCAGACCCTTGCAGATGAATTATTTAAGACTTAATACAGGACTGTGCCGGTCGAAAGAATGTGGATTGCATAAAGCGCGGCGCCGAATATGCTGTGAAGGTATTGGGGTGGCCCGGGTTTCCATCCTCCCAATAATGATAGCTAGGTGCGAGGCAGGATCGATGCGCTATGGGCCGCCTGACACTTAGACCCTTGCGGATGAATTATTTAAGACTTAATACAGGACCGTGCCGGTCGAAAAAACGTGAATTGCATAAAGCGCGGCGCCGAATATGCTGTGAATGTATTGGGGTGGCTAGGGTTTCCATCCTCCCAATAATGATAGCTAGGTGCGAGGCAGGATCGATGCGCTATGGGCCGCCTGACACTTAGACCCTTGCGGATGAATTATTTAAGACTTAATACAGGACCCTGCCAGTCGAAAGAACGTGGATTGCATAAAGCGCGGCGCCGAATATGCTGTGAAGGTAATGGGGTGGCCCGAGTTTCCATCCTCCCAATAATGATAGCTAGGTGCGAGGCAGGATCGATGCGCTATGGGCCGCCTGACACTTAGAACCTTGCAGATGAATTATTTAAGACTTAATACAGGACCGTGCCGGTCGAAAGAACGTGGATTGCATAAAGCGCGGCGCCGAATATGCTGTGAAGGTATTGGGGTGGCCTGGGTTTCCATCCTCCCAATAATGATAGCTAGGTGCGAGGCAGGATCGATGCGCTATGGGCCGCCTGACACTTAGACCCTTGCGGATGAATTATTTAAGACTTAATACAGGACCCTGCCGGTCGAAAAAACGTGGATTGCATAAAGCGCGGCGCCGAATATGCTGTGAAGGTATTGGGGTGGCCTGGGTTTCCATCCTCCCAATAATGATAGCTAGGTGCGAGGCAGGATCGATGCGCTATGGGCCGCCTGACACTTAGACCCTTGCAGATGAATTATTTAAGACTTAATACAGGACCGTGCCGGTCGAAAGAACGTGGATTGCATAAAGCGCGACGCCGAATATGCTGTGAAGGTATTGGGGTGGCCTGGGTTTCCATCCTCCCAATAATGATAGCTAGGTGCGAGGCAGGATCGATGCGCTATGGGCCGCCTGACACTTAGACCCTTGCGGATGAATTATTTAAGACTTAATACAGGACCGTGCTGGTCGAAAGAATGTGGATTGCATAAAGCGCGGCGCCGAATATGCTGTGAAGGTATTGGGGTGGCCCGGGTTTCCATCCTCCCAATAATGATAGCTAGGTGTGAGGCAGGATTGATGCGCTACGGGCTGCCTGACACTTAGACCCTTGCAGATGAATTATTTAAGACTTAATACAGGACCGTGCCGGTCGAAAAAATGTGGATTGCATAAAGCGCGGCGCCGAATATGCTGTGAATGTATTGGGGTGGCTAGGGTTTCCATCCTCCCAATAATGATAGCTAGGTGCGAGGCAGGATCGATGCGCTATGGGCCGCCTGGCACTTAGACCCTTGCAGATGAATTATTTAAGACTTAATACAGGACCCTGCCGGTCGACAAGTAGGGGGTAGGCTTCCTTGAAGCCGGAAAAAGGGCGGGGCCCCCTACAATCCGTACAGGCCGCTTGCTTTACAAACAATTGGTCTTGTTGCGTTGCAAGGTTGCAACGTGCCGTACATGCACGTCAAAGCATACGAAATACTCATCATCATCATTATCATCAACCAGGCAGTCAACATTAATACGACCCGTACTCTCACCACGCACCCAGAGGGGGGAGAGAGCGATAGGCGAAGTCCTATCGACCAACAACCACTTGCGGCCATCAGAGGTATCCGTGAGTCGAACCACGGCTACCTCAGCAACAACGTCAGGTCTGTGCCGTACGGTGACCCCTCGCGGACTGTACTGTACTGCATAACTAATCATCATATCCAGGTCGGCCTGTCGCCCACATTAGCAACAGCCAGATCGTCTCGGACGGATGAGCCGAGCCTGCAACCCCCCCTGGTTACCTAACCCATGCTGTCATTATGCTCCTCATCGCTGCTCTCTTCGCTGCTCTTGTCGCTGCTCTCGTCGCTGCTCTCGTCGCTGCTCTCGTCCTCCTCGGTCCCCTCGACCGCCTCGTCGCAGACAAACCTGTGTGAATGTTACCAGGGACGAAATAGCAAAGGTATTGGATGCAATACAAGACCACGCCCCCCTGCCCACGGGATGTTGGGGGGACTCACCGTGACGACCCCCACCGCCCTTTCAAACCAGCATTCTTAAGAACCAAAACAATCACATCTGATCGTCCTCGTCGTCGGAGATGACCCGCTGTGCGTGCCGCCCCCGCACGCGTCGACCAGTGCCAGCGCCGTTATCGTCCAGGTCATCGAACAGACCACCCTCTCCGTCCACCGAAGGCTCGCGCCGCCTGCAAGGCACAACAGATACGTCCTGTAATAACAGTAAGAATCGAAATGTTTTGCAAGTTCAACCATCCCTGCCATTGGTCTACCTCGCGAGAAACACATCAACATCCAAGACAAACCGCTTACCTTCGTCCCTCTGCTGGCGCTGGCGGAGTTCTGGCGCGCTCCTGCCTCAGCGATCCGCGTCCGATCGGCATGAGCTGCAGGTCGGTCAGCAGGTTGGTCAGCTTGCCGTACGCTTGTCGTGCGAAATCGTGATCATAGCGACACCACTCGGACAGGCATGCAAGCCACCGTTGTCGCCGCGCCTCTGCAACGATCCACGAGGAAGAGGAACAGACAACCAGGGCCGAACATGTCAAGCAGACAGCCGCGGAATGGGGGAGCGCTCTTTGACCAATAAGACACCATGCGTCGTGCACACAGGAAATGCCCAGCTTGAACACATCCCTCCCTAAACATATACCAACGACACATTTACCCACCCCCCACCCCTGGTGGCACACCTTTTGCCAACACCGTCTGGACGATGGCATCAATGTCGACATCAGCGAAATCGTCATCATCGGTGAGACCCAGCTCTCCACCCGTCCGCGGCAACTCGGGCGAGCGAGGCATCCGAAAAAACTGCGGTGGCGACGCCGGTCCCTGCGATGGCTGCGATGGCTGCAGCTGCGATGGCTCCTCATCGCCCGCGGTGTGATGTGATGGCTGCGGTGGCTCCTCATCGCCCGCGGTGTGATGCGATGGCTGCGGTGGCTCCTCATCACTCACAGCAACACCGCCGGTGTCGGGGCTCCGCGGGACAGACGCCTGCTCCATCGTTGGTTGTCGTTGATGGACCGACACGGCGTCCACAGACACGAGGGGGACAGGTCTGTCGAATGTGCGTGTGTGGTCCAGGTGCAAACGAGAGGAGGGATCAGACACAACCTCGTCAACCGAAGAGTCGAGACAAAGTGCCGCTTGCACAAGCAGCATGTCAGATCGACAAAATTGCATACGAACCCGGTGGCAACACACGATCGAAGATAAACGAAGTGCCGCATTTGATATCCCCGGGGATACATATGCACATCGCCGTCAACAATCGGTCTACACATCGCAACGGCCGTCTGACAAATGCTCACCGACGTGATCAGAAGTGAAGGAGATGCCGCTGTTGTGGCTGAGGTTGTCCGAACTTGTCCTTATAGCACCAGGGACCAGACATACAACCTGTTGTAATAAGAAGGACGTACAAGCAAAGGACAACGCGACAGATCAGCTGGTGATACACTAGATCAGACCGGGTCGAATTATGAAGCCCATGATTTCCACGCCGAGCCCAGACATCCACACAGTTAACAGTCTAGATAAGCTCACCGCTTCACGTCACACTGCCGACGCCCCAGAGCAGGCAGCGTTTAGTGTCCATGAGCTTGACAGCGATTGACTAAGTCAAGTCACATACACAAATATATTACAGCTGGTAATCTATGATGATTTACGCAATCGAAGAGGAGAAGAAATGTATACGTTTCCGCGCTGCTGAAGAATGAAGATGCCCCTACTGTACGAGTGTACGTCTCCCGAGGCACCCTCCCAGGAGGCGTCCCGAAACAAAGCACGAAACCCTTAGAGTTCGCCCGTCCATTCTCGGCCATGCTGATGCTGATGACGCGGATGCTGATGATGCCGATGATGCTGATGAGTATTTCGTATGCGGCCTGCACCCTGTGTGTCTGTCACAACTCGACACATGCCACGACGGGACTGCAACGCGCGGCGCTGCGTGCATGGCATGAGACGATACCGTTGTGTAACACGTCGGGCAGTCCCGTTAGGAAGATTGCAAATATGTTGCGCGCAGCAGGGCACACGATGTGCCACCCAAAGCGTGCGACCACTACTTCACCCCCCGCCCAAGCCAGATCACAGCCTTCAGACGCAACCCGGACAACCACCCTACACCCCACTCTTCCCCCCCCCCCCCCACACACACACACACACAATGCACACACGCCGTTCGCCGCCCATAATGCACGTTAATGGCGCCGCCGCCGGCGGCTGGCAAGCCGTGAGGTCGCGCCCCTGGGTATGTCGGCTATCAAGGCCCCTGCTGCGGCGGCCTCCTGCGCTTGGTGGATCACCCGCTGCAGGTCAAGATGCTGGCCCAAGGCCAAACCCGCCGCCCAGTTCATGACGCCCTGGTACTTGGCCGCCCCGAGTGCGGTGTACATAATGTACTCCTGGTCGACGCAGCTGATGTGGAAGTCGCCGTCGATGCGCAGGTCGGCCGTGGTGCAGTCGATGTCCCCGCGCTGCGCGCTCGCGTCGGCCAGCTCTCGCACCAACTCCGCCCAGCCCGACGGCCGTGGAAAGCGGAAGATCGCCTTCACGAACTCCGGCAGGTAGAAGGTGTCAATGATGAGCGGCATGTAGACCCACGAGAGGGTTGCGCCACGAATGTTTGACGGTGGGAACACCGTCATGTCGTGACCGTACCAGCTGGTGGGACGCGAAATCCCTGTCTGCAGACCTTGTACCAGCGTGTTGCCGATAGTGAAGGACGGCCGGACACGACGGGACCCCAACACTCTGGATGTGTGCGCGGCGGCCTCGTGCAGTTCCGCATCTTGCAGCGGCGGGTCCACCATCCAGGCCACACTGCCCACCGCCGAACCGGAGGCGGCCGCTCCAACCCTGCTGCGCGCAGCTGTGCCCGCCACTGCGCGCGCTTGTGGACGCCGTGCCGTGACATTGGCCCGCGGAAGGCGGCCCACACCAGTATTGTCATCGCCACCGTCGACCGCGGCCTCCCGCACGCCCTGGCCTGCGGTAGTGTCGCCATTGCCCCCTGTATCAGCGCCGTCATCCAAGCGGCGACGCGTCCGCCTGCCACCGCCGCCATCCGCCCCGGCCTCCGCCGCTGCTGCCGTTTCTGGCTCGCGCGTTCACCTGTGGCCACACCGCGGCGCCGGTGCGGTGTTATCCGCCTGTCCATTGCCGACTAGGTGACCAAGGTCACCGTCGCCGTAGTCCCCACCATGTCCACCGATGCTGCGTCCGCCACGGCGGCCGCCACCGCGGTAACGACCACCACCGCGGCCGCCGCCGCCACTGCGACCACCGACGGCTGGCGTCGGGTCCGCGGCCTCCTGCTGCGCTGTCCCGGAGGGCGCGGGTTGATCTGTGCGCCCATCGGCAGCTGGTCGACCGCGACCGCGTCGTAATCCCTGCGGCGACCGCTGGCGTCGTGTCACCGCCGCCGCTCCTGCCGCGCGCCCTGCCGCCGCCTCGGCCGCGGCCTCGACGCCCCCTGTCGCCACCTCCGCCACGCCCGGTGTCTTCTGTAATCCCTGCGACGACCGCTGGCGTCGTGTCATCGCCATTCCTGCCGCGCGCCCTGCCGCCGCCTCGGCCGCGGCCTCGACGCCCCCTGTCGCCACCTCCGCCACGCCCGGTGTCTTCTGTAATCCCTGCGACGACCGCTGGCGTCGTGTCATCGCCACTCCTGCCGCGCGCCCTGCCGCCGCCTCGGCCGCGGCCTCGACGTCCCCTGCCGCCACCTTGGCCACGCCCGGTGGCATCATCGGCGACCACGTCACCCGGCCCAGCGCCGGCCGGCCTGTCGCCTGCTGCTGTCGCGGCCACAAGATGCCGAGGTAGGACGGGCTGCTGCTGGTAGTGGCGCTGAACAACACTGACGGTTGCTGCCGTCGCTGCAGATGGCGGGCGATCGTATGCCTCCAGAAGGATGGCCACGGGGCTTGGTGGGGCAGCAGCCGCATCGGGAACTGGTGCGGCGTCGGGATCGGCGCCGCCCTCGACCGGCACCGTACCACCCTGCGGATGTGGCGCCCGCTGGTTCTGGAGCCGCTCCCTGCGCGCTTGCTGCCATGCACGGAACGGCGCCGTGTGCGCGTGCAGGCGCTCATACTCCGCACGGACAGCACTGCTGACGAGTGTCAGCTTGCCAAGGCTGAGGCCGCTGAGTGCCACACCGTCGAGCGAGCGAACCCTGCTCAGGGCAACATAGGCCTGGCCTTCATCGAAGATGGAGTCCCCGAGGTTGATCACGGCCTTCTCAAGTGACAGACCCTGGGTCTTGTGGATGGTCAGGGCCCAGCTGAGCACCAGAGGGAACTGTGTGCGGGTGAGCTCCCGGCTGCGACCCACGTTGTGGAAACGGCTGCTCGTTGGGTTGATGGCGACGGGGGCGTCATCGGCCGGCCGCGGGAGCCCACGCTCCGCGGCGGCACGGGCACGATCGCGGCGACCGACCGTGGGGTCGTCAAACTGTACCAGTACAGCCGCCAGCTGCCGTTCTGTGGCATCAGCTCCGGGTCCCCATTCAAAGCCCCTGATGGTGCCCTGGGCGCCATTCACGAGCCCGTCCTCCGTGTCGACATTGCGCCGCAGCATGACACGGGCTCCCTCCGCTAGCCTCACCGTGCCCTGCAGGCCGCCACACTCGTCGGCGGACGTTGGTACCTCGGCTTGCTGGACATCGGCGGTCGGCCGACCGGGCACGGGGACGGCCCCGTGGGTTGCGTCGACGGTCAGCACCCGGACCCCCGCGCGCTGTGACAGCTCCGCCAGGCAGCCCTCGTTGTACTCGTCCACCATGCGTGTGAGGGCGAACAGGCGTGGTGCATCCTGGAACGCCTCCGGGGACACAGTCCCGCCCACGTCACTGAGCAGACGCGACCGCAGGGTGGCCTCCACGACGCGCCAGGCTCTGAGGGCGTCATCGTCGGGATAGGGCGGCAGTCCGAGGCGTAGAACGTTGAGCACACTCGCCCAGAAGACATCCCCACGCTGCCGCTGGTTCTGGCTCAGCTCGTACATCCGGAACAGGCTCTGGAACAGCTCCGCGCCTTTCCTGCTGTGGTCCGTGGGGCGCTGCCTGCTACTGCCGGCCTGGAAGACGAAGGTCGCTTTGACAGGTGGTAGCTACAAACCGGATAGAGCAGTGCACCAGTGGGACGGGGCGTATATGGTTAAGGCGGTGTATGATGAGTGCGGCGGGGTGGGGCGTTGCGATAGAGCGAGGTGACTTAGAAAGACCCCCAAGGACGAGCAAAACCAACACTACTGCACCAGCAGTACTAACCTTGTCAAAGCATCTATGCCAAGCCCCCCCCCCGGGCCCCTCCCCCCCTCCCAAACACGTGCCCCCTTTCAGTCCTATATGACCATGCACCCCCCCCCCCAGAAGAAGAACTAACTGACGCTCGCACCCGCCCCGTTCCCCCGGCCCTGTTCCCTCACAAAGTAATGTCAGGACGGTGGGCGACGATGCACACGCACCTGATACAGGTCTCCAAGGACGATGACATTGACGCCTCCGAATGGCCGGTTGTCCGCCGTCTCCATGATCTCGCACAGGCGGAGGTGGATGTGCCAGAGGGTCGCAGCCGACACCATGCTGACTTCGTCGAGAATGAGGTAGCGCACAGCAGACCATATGCGGCGGAGTTCCTGTAGCCGCGCAGGACTCAACTGCTCCCAGATCACGCGGGCAGCTCCTGCGTGCATAAACGTGCGCAGTAAGGTCAACGGGTAGAGGAATAAAGTAGCTAGCCCCAGCAAAGTGAACTTGCATGTAAGACGGTGGGGAGGGGTGGGGGCAGCGCCACTTTACGTACCGGCCGTACCACACCCGCCCACAGCGAGCAGTAGTGTCACGACCCTGTCGTACAACATCAATCCTAAGTAGTCGATCCCTGTCATCGCGGACATTGCCTCCCCCACCCCAACCCCCTTCATTCAAACACGCACGTACACGCACACGTTATTATTACCCCGTCTCGTCGCACGCCCACCTGTAAGCCGACAGTTTTCCACCGGGAGACCAAGCGCGCTGTGGATTGTAGAGCCGCGGATGTTGAAGGCGGCAACCCCGGTGGGCGCCGTGAGGGCGACTGGTCGCTCCACGTGTGGGTGCAAGCGCCGGATCATCTCGGTCAACAGGGCGATAAGGAAGGACTTGCCAACCCCGCCGCCAACCCCCCCCGCCGCGTGTTGGTTGGTCCGGGATGGGTCCGGCGGCGACGCGGTCGCCCGAGGTAACAGTGAGCGCACCATTCAGGTATGTATGGTAAGTAACTTGGGTCGCGTATTGACTCCTGTGCCACGTATCGGTTCCCCAATCCATACCCCGCCGCCACCCGTGACGAACTCGAGAAGCTGTGCCCGGTCTGAACGGCCGTCCAGTACGTGCTCCCACACGGCATCAAACACGGCGCGCTGCTCGGGGCTCAGCTGCCTCTGCTTCTCCTCATACTCGGCGTCGGTCATGCGCGGGCCGCCCCGTATTGAGGGCATATCCCGCCCGGCGGCGCCGAGCTCCTGCTGCACCTCCTGCTCCACAGCATCCGCCGCTGCACCCGGGCCGGCCGCACCCGCAACCCCAGCACGCACGTGTTGATCAGCACCCGCAGCCAGATCGGCGCCTTCAACCGCCGCATCCTCTTCCAGCAAGGCCGGGTCCATCATGCGCATGAACTCGTCCTGCTGCAGGGCGCCGCCCGTGTCAGGGTCGACATGGACCTGGTCCAGAACCAGACCGTTGGCGTCATCGTTGAGTGCACGCAGCCGTGCTGCCTCCGCCTCCAGGGCATCCGTTACACGGGCTGGTCGCACCATCTCAAGGAAGACAGGATCGTCCATCGCGTGACGGAAGGCCGCCTCTGCAGACGGGAAGCCACGTGTCAGGTCGTCTTCGTCGCGCCAGGGCTTGTGCAGAAGCAGCAGCCCGAAGTAGTGCTGGTCTCCGTGGCTGTCCGGGGTCGTCCCCGGATAACAACGCGGCACCGCGGGCTTTCCAGGGCGCCGGTGCACGTACATGGCTGGTCGGTTACCCTGGCCGTCGAACGGATGTGACAACAGCACCGACCCCGGCCGCGCGACACTGCTCACGATGAACCGCGTGGCAAACTGCAGCAGGGACACTAGGCCCCACTCCGCTGGAAGCCTGCGCTCTGCTGTCGCCGGCTGCTGGGCATCACCGGCGGGGGCACCAGCAGGGAGGGCCCCAGCGGCAAGATGGCGGGCAACCCTGTCCGCCCGTTCCACCATTCCGACGGCTGCTTGTGCGGTGGTGTCCGGCCCATGTGCATGTCCAGGTCCGGCTGTGGCCGCGGGACCTAAATCGGTATCCACTGCCGCCTCGGCGGCAGCGTGGCAGCGGGGGCAGAACCAATCCCCATCCGGCACATGGTCGAGTTGTGGCTGGAGACAGCGCGCATGGTATCCCACCGGGCAACCACGAGTGGAGCACAGCAGCATCACATTGGCTGCATCATCGCACTCCCGGCTGCCACAGCCCTCACACGGGGTGTCCACGTCTTCCTCCTCCTCCACTACAGCCGCTGTGCTGCCCATAGGACGGGCGGCGTAGTAGTCGTAGATGTTGCTGGCCACCTGCACCTCGTCATTGGGGTTGGCCATCTGGCGGAAGGCGTTGCGGGAGGCGATGACAGGTCGGCGGGCCTTGGGCAATGTGCTGAGCTTGGTGAACGCCCTGGAGCTGCCCCGGAGATGAAGCGTGGTGCCGAGCAGAAGGTACGTGGCCTCCTGCATGCTGATCTCCCGCTGGGCCATCACCGCCATACACGCACGGCGCAGCTGCTGCTGTGGCGGCGCGTCCTCCGGGAGGGCATTGAGCGCCTGGCGGATGGTGTCGCGGATCCCTTCCGTCTCGGACTTGGTAAGGTACGCCGTGACATACGCCGCGGCTCCCGCAGCGTGGCCTATCAGCTGGATATCCATGTTGGCGCTCCAGAGCTTCAGCAGCGCCGGGCAGTAGGCACACACCATGCAATCGCCCGCATCCCGCGCCGTGAGGTACGAGTCCCCGCGACGGAGGTCGTCGTCCCCCTCCTGTCGCAGCCGTGTCTCGGGGCACGGCCGCTTCGGGAATCGAAACCGGCATGGACGGCCGTTGCCACCGCCGCAGGTGAAGGTGTGCCGGTGGATCTGGTATCTCAGCACCTTGGCGTGTAGGTCGGGGTCCACGGCGGGGTCGGGGATTTTTGTGCTGACGTACCGGTTGATGAACGCCGGTGCAGCTGCCTTGCCCTCGGCGGTGTCCAGGTCAGGGGCGCCGCGCACCCACAGCAGCATGTGGATGTGAGGGGACCCGCGGCGCTGCGGTAGGTTTAGGAAGGGGGCATGTGGGACGCGCGGGGTAATAAGGAAAGGCGGCAGTACGGCATATCAGAATCGTAATAATGAGTACGTGTGCATATTCACGACAGACAGTGGGCCATCGATCGAGTATGTAGACATACGGATGCATGTACGACGACGTGTATGACATGTACGACATACATGCTGCGTCACCCACACACATACCTGGAACTCGACCCGCCAGAAGAAATCCTCGATTTCGCCAACAATGTCCGGGTTTGCCCGCAGATGAAGCATCAACGTGTTGAACCGGTGGTCAAAGTGGCGCGCCACGGTTGCCTGATTAGCGCGCAGCAGTGATGACATCTCGGTCCGCGTGACGCTCTCCAGTGCTGCCTCCACTCGCTCCGCAGATGATGCACGCACGAATGCCTGCTCACCCATGGCCGCACGAGCCCGGCGTTCGATTTCCTCCTCCGTCAATAACGCCTTGAGCAAGTCGTCCCATCCCAGTTCATTGGCCGAGAGGGTGATGAACCAGGTCGGGGGTCCCAGGTAACGGAGCATCGCGAAGAGATCGGATGCTGCATTGGCCCAGTAGGCCGGGGTACCGCGTATGTTGGAGAGGATGGCCTTCACCGTGCCCTCCAGGTTGTCCATGCCCGCCTCGCCCGCTGCAGCAGGCTGCTCGTCGTCATCGTCATCGTCATTCTCTTGTGACGGCGACTCTCGCGCGCCAGGCCGCCGGTTTCCGCCATAGAGGTCCCAGCGTCCCATGTCCACGCCAGGCGGACCGCCGGCTGGTGCCCCGCCACCTAGGCCGGCGCCAGCGTCCACAGTTGCCCCAGGCGGCGGCTGTGCTTGGCGCTGCTCACGCTGGCGAGCAGCTGCAATATGCTGCTGTAGCTGCCGCAGGCGGGGCACATCCCGGCCCTGTTGTATCCGGAGACTGACGCCGATATAGCTGCGTACCTGGAGGTACCACAGGAGGCTGGCAGCCCACGCCAGATAGGGCGGATATTGAAAGCGCCCGCTGGCATGCTGCACCCGCGCTGTGAAGTAGGCGGCAAGGCCGAGCATGCATTCCCGGCTGGTACCGAAGTGGTCGGTACCGTACGGAAACAGCTGAGGGTGTGCCATGGCCTCCAGTGCAGAGTGAACGTGGATACTCAGCGGCTCCCCGTTTGCCCGCCGAAGTGAAACAAAGCACTGTCTCTCGTCAAGCCGCCGTCGGGCCTGGCCCCGGGCCTCCACCGTCTCGTGCAGGGCGTCGCGTCCCAGCACCAGATTGTCGGTCTCCAGTAGGACGTCCACGGGAGGCTCCTCCGCCGCCGCAACCCCAGCGACGGCGTCGGCGGTAGCGTCCCTCGGCCCAACATCAGCAGCGCCATCTGCCTCGTCACGCGGCCTGCGCCGGTTAGGGCGTGCCAACGGGGGCGGCCCGTCCACAGGAGGCTCTTCATCCAGGACCGCCTCTGCTGCCAGGGTACGACGACCCGTGGTTTCCGCGCTACAATTGAGGTCCGCGAATACCGTGCTGGGGATCCGAATGCCGGGGGCTCGAAGGCGAGGGGAGGGCGTGGCAGGGCTGGGAGTGTGTGTCATGTCCATTTCATCGTCGTCCGATTCCAGGAGCCCAGGCATTTCTCCTAACACGGGCAGGTTGGCGACTGCGTCAGCTTCCGCCGCTGGCACCGGGGCGAGTGGGATGGCAACATCCGAAGGGGTGCCACCGATGGCGACAGCGTGCCCACCGGGGTCAGTGTCCTCCATGGGGTCGAGACCATCATCGGCTGCCGCCTCCGGGACCGCAGGGCTCCTCGCGTCGGCTGATGTGGTCACCGCTTCCTCAGGCGGCGGCGCGGCGGCATCATGCTGCTGGGTCCTGGCAGCGGCTGGGGCCTGGTCATCCTCGGCGCCACCGGCTCCACCGTTGTTGGCATTCCCGCCGCCGGCTAAGTCATCGGGGCCCGGCACAGGACCACCGTCGGGGGCGTCTTGGGCATCGTAAACCGGGAAGTCAAACTCCGCCTGCCCGCCGTACGCTCCATCACCAGCTTGCTCGCCGCCGTTGGGTCCACCAGCCCTTGCCGCCGGACGAAAGATGTCCGAGTAGTCCCGCCCTAGGGGATCCGGCGGCAGGAACGGGCGTATAGCTGGGGCCACCGTGACCGCACGGTAGAGCGGATTGTTCCGAACCAGCCAGACCAGAGCGACCGCCAGTACGGGTACGCGGACCTGGAAGTCAGCAGGCGCACGGCGCGGCGGAACCGCGCCGCCGCCGGCCGTCGCTGCTGGGGCGCCCCTGGCGCCACCACCACCGCCACCGCCACCACCGCCATTGCCGCCGCCGTCACCGTTTCCGCGTGGGGCCTGTGGAGCCTCCTGCACATTTGGCTGCTGCTGGTTGGGTAGCGGAGCCGTCGTCCGTACAATCGCAACGCCGGCATCGTTGGCTGCGCGCGGTAACATGTCGACCACCTCCGCCGTCTGCGCACGAACGGTGATGGCGATGCCACGGGCCGCGGTCTGCTGCCCCCTAGGCAGCACGTACAGCTGGATGTACGCAAAGGCGAGCATCAGAAGACGCCACTCACCATCACGCAGGCCGTTCAGCTCCTCTGGCAGGTCGCGCACCGAGAGGCGGTTTGCCACACACTGCGGAGGCATCTCTTCCCACTTTAAATATGCTAGGCAGGTTGTGCAGACGTGGTAGTGGCGCGGGCGGTCGTCCTCCTCATCGTCCTCCATGTGGTCAGCGGCATCCACCCGCACGTGGCCCCCGCGGCCCCCGCGGCCGCCACGGCCGCGGCGGCCGCCACGGCCCCCGCGGCCGCCACGTAGGCCGTGGCCCAGGCCAGCAGGAGCGGCGACCGGATCATCGCGCTGGATCCGAGCGCTTCTGCGCCGTCCACGCGCCCCCTCCACCTGCAGGGCCTGGTCACCCACTGCCATATCACCGTCAACGTCTGGCGGCGCTGGCGCTTCCGCTTCGGCAGCGGCGGCTCGGGGGTCACCAGGGACATCCTCGGGTGCATGAGCCGCCTGGTGATCCGCACCGCCGCCGTCCTCCTCGATCTCTCCCTCGGGATAAGCACGGCGGTCTGCACGCCGTTCCATTGCTGTCAGCAGACGATACAGTGTGTTGAGCAAGACGGGATTGCTGCATTTCGTGAGGGCCTTGGGATAGAACCCCCGATGGCAGCTCTCACACATCACATTGGGCGACTGCTCCCATGTCGCCTGCAGCCTCTCAGCGCCCTGCCCACCCGACGCCCGGGCACGCACACGGCGCCCTTGCCGAGCAGTCGTCTCCCACTGCCGCTCCTCCTCCGTCATCTCTGCGCGGCGCTGTTGCTCTCGCGCCGTGTTGGCAGCCCGCTCCGCCTCCCGCTCCTCCTCCGTCATCTCTGCGCGGCGCTGTTGCTCTCGCGCCGTGTTGGCAGCCCGCTCCGCCTCCCGCTCCTCCTCCGTCATCTCTGCGCGGCGCTGTTGCTCTCGCGCCGTGTTGGCAGCCCGCTCCGCCTCCCGCTCCTCCTCCGTCATCTCTGCGCGGCGCTGTTGCTCTCGCGCCGTGTTGGCAGCCCGCACTGCCTCCCGCTCCTCCTCCGTCATCTCTGCGCGGCGCTGTTGCTCTCGCGCCGCCCCCCCCCCCCCCCCCTCTCTGCGCGCGCTGTTGCTCTCGCGCCATGTTGGCAGCCCGCTCCACCTCCCGCTCCTCCTCCGTCATGCTGGCGCGGCGCTGCTGGTGTTGGGCAGTGTTGACAGCCCGCTCACGCTCCCGCTCATCAGCAGACCGACCGCTTTTGGCATGTGCGACGGCACGACGCACTCGTGCGAGCTCGTTGGTATCCGGCGTTACACGTGTTCGCCGGCGCATGCAACCGGTGTCCGGCCGGCCACAGATAGCGGGTGTTGACGCGGGGCCGTCAGCATGCAGAGGGTGCGGAGCGGCGCCACCAGGATCGCCACCGTTGTCCTCACAGGGCTGATCATCTATACGGCCGCGGCCGCGGCCGTGGCCACTACTGCTGCCACGGCCACGGCCGCTACTGCGACCGCCACGAGCGCGACGGCCCCCCCGTCCGGGGGGTCGACCGCGGCGACGGCCAGGGGCGTCTGCTGGTGGTAGAGGCCCCGTCGTGCCAAGGGTGAACACGGGACCGGTCTCAGAGGGTGCCGGGTCGTCTGGGTCATCTGGGTCGGTTGCGACCAGCTCAGCGACCAACATGGCTGCAGCAGCACCGCCAATCATTTGGATTGGGTTGGGTGCTGGAAGGACCGCCGTGGGACTTGCGAATGTAGGCAGTGTCGCAGGTACCACTGAACGGGAATGAAGAACAGCGGGGCGGCAGGGGTCCAACGTGAGGTGCATCAACTTGGCATAGTCCCTATTTGTCGTGTGAACCCCAGTGGTACACGATGTTTCCTTCCACACCACAATCAACCCCCATTGCATAATCTCGATCTGGGTATCATTCCTCGAGCACGGCCGCTGTCGGAGTCGTGCGTAGTTGGGCACCACGTACCTGGGGTTCCAGTGACGCGCCGACGCCGCATGAAGATTTCCTGCAACGCCGGCTCCACAGCTGCCGGTGATCTTGGGGTGGCCACTGGCCCCCGCGTGGGAACTGCTTCGCCAGCTACCGCGCCAGAGTTGGGGGACGTGGTTTCTGCCATGGGTAATGGCATGGCGTTCAAGCGGCGAGTACCTCCCCCAGGAGACATCCGCGCGTTGTACGGCATGCTCCTCCCTCCAGCATTCGCGCCAGCTCCAGAGCCGTTCAGCGCTGCTGGTGCGACGGTGTCGCGACGGGCAGCAAGCGTGTCAGCGGGTGGGGGGCGTGCTGACCCACATCCCGAAGCCCACAGCAGATGCCCGCCATTGCTGCTACCGTGAAGCGCACCCACGGCGCCACCCGTCGGGTTCACGACGGTGTTCACGACATCACCAGCGATGCCTTCACAGTGTCGCAGCCGTTCCTGCAACAGCTGCAGCAGCATAGCTTCATCTGCCCGGGCGACTGTTTGCTGCCGCTGCCGCGCGTTCTCGGTGTGATGTAGTGGCGCTGGTCCGTGGTCTTCGCCGCTGCTGCTCGCCTGGTTGGTGGTGTCCGTTACCCCCTGTCGCTCGCCGTAAGGCGAGCTCCGGTCGTACCAGGGGACCTGGGCGGTGTCGCGCTGCTGCGAGGGCTGAGCTTCATTTGGGGAACCGGCAGCAGCTGCCGTTGGGATGGCAGCTGACGCCAGCGGCTGTGTCGTCGCGACGCCGCAGGGAAACACCGAGGAGGCGACGGCGGGGTTACCGGAGCGCCCGTCCGTGCAGGCCGCGTTGCAGTTATCGCCACTGCAATATTCGCGGCTGTTCCGCGCTGAGGAGATCCTGGGCATCTTGCATGCGCTTGCCGTTAAATTATTCGCCAAAGGACGGGCATTATTTATTCTATGTGATGAAGAGCGCTGGCTGGTACACGGGAGCGCATAGGAAAATTTAGTAGCCTGCGCAAAGTGACGGCTCTCGGCAATGTATTGTTTGGGCTTTCACAGCAGCACCCGCGTTCGATGGCGTGGTATGTGTGTATGTGTGTACGTTTCTTAATTTATTGGACGGTTCAAACAGGTGCGGTTCGGTCGCAGGTGCCCCAGATGAAGGACCGGCAACGCGCGCGGGTCGCCGTGCGCGCGGGTCGCGTCGATTGTTGCATGGCGCATGCTTGGGATGTACGGTAGATCAAACCAACCACCGCAGGCAAACTGTCATAGCAACTGTCATAGCGCCCTTCTCATCAGCAGTCGGAAGGAATCGACCTTGTTGGATAAATTGATATTGTAGACTGTTACATTTCATCAGGGCAGCAACAAAGATGCACACGCCACTCAAAGAGACTGACGTTTGGGACCGCGTATGGCGCCGCTGCAATCTTGCCGGTCACAATCATAAGCATAGACAGAAGTGACAACGCGCACCGACATGGCGCCTGTTGCTGGAGGCCGGAGCCAGCACACCGTCGATTTGGCTGCGCCTCAGTGAAATGTACCGACAAGGCCAATGCCGAAGAATACAGGATTACAAACAACATTGATGCCAATTAAGTCTCGATATCGAAACGTTCAACACCTGGTAACCCGGAACGGTCGATGCGTGAAGCCTTGCATAACATTATTCCGTTTAGGTACGCGCCGCCCATTCCTAATTCAAGTATTCATCACGCGGCACCCGTTGCAACAAATATGAGCGCGAGAGGCGTTGGTTGGATGTTGACTCGGGTCCATGGGGACCGCGGAGCTTTACTTTGACCGTTTGTGCGCAAAGAATTTTTTTCAGCCAAACCAAAGTTACCTTGCAATAGAGGACAATTAATATGACAAACATAGCGAATTAGTTTAGCGGATAATGAACGTTTTGCCGTTACCGGACACACACACACACACACACACACACACGGACATGGGCAATCCTAGGGGGCGGGGCCCCCCGAACGCGCTTCGCGCTGGGGCCCCGCCCAAAAAAACGTGGATTGCATAAAGTGCGGCGCCGAATATGCTGTGAAGGCATTGGGGTGGCTAGGGTTTCCATCCTCCCAATAATGATAGCTAGGTGCGAGGCAGGATCGATGCGCTATGGGCCGCCTGACACTTAGACCCTTGCGGATGAATTATTTAAGACTTAATACAGGACCGTGCCGGTCGAAAAAACGTGGATTGCATAAAGCGCGGCGCCGAATATGCTGTGAAGGTATTGGGGTGGCCCGGGTTTCCATCCTCCCAATAATGATAGCTAGGTGCGAGGCAGGATCGATGCGCTATGGGCCGCCTGACACTTAGACCCTTGCAGATGAATTATTTAAGACTTAATACAGGACCCTGCCGGTCGAAAAAACGTGGATTGCATAAAGCGCGGCGCCGAATATGCTGTGAAGGTATTGGGGTGGCCCGGGTTTCCATCCTCCCAATAATGATAGCTAGGTGCGAGGCAGGATCGATGCGCTATGGGCCGCCTGACACTCAGACCCTTGCAGATGAATTATTCAAGACTTAATACAGGACCGTGCCGGTCGAAAAAACGTGGATTGCATAAAGCGCGGCGCCGAAGATGCTGTGAAGGTAATGGGGTGGCCTGGGTTTCCATCCTCCCAATAATGATAGCTAGGTGCGAGGCAGGATCGATGCGCTATGGGCCGCCTGACACTCAGACCCTTGCAGATGAATTATTTAAGACTTAATACAGGACCGTGCTGGTCGAAAGAATGTGGATTGCATAAAGCGCGGCGCCGAATATGCTGTGAAGGTATTGGGGTGGCCCGGGTTTCCATCCTCCCAATAATGATAGCTAGGTGCGAGGCAGGATCGATGCGCTACGGGCTGCCTGACACTTAGACCCTTGCAGATGAATTATTTAAGACTTAATACAGGACCATGCCGGTCGAAAGAACGTGGATTGCATAAAGCGCGACGCCGAAGATGCTGTGAAGGTAATGGGGTGGCTAGGGTTTCCATCCTCCCAATAATGATAGCTAGGTGCGAGGCAGGATCGATGCGCTACGGGCTGCCTGACACTTAGACCCTTGCAGATGAATTATTTAAGACTTAATACAGGACCGTGCCTGTCGAAAGAACGTGGATTGCATAAAGCGCGACGCCGAAGATGCTGTGAAGGTAATGGGGTGGCCTGGGTTTCCATCCTCCCAATAATGATAGCTAGGTGCGAGGCAGGATCGATGCGCTATGGGCCGCCTGACACTTAGACCCTTGCAGATGAATTATTTAAGACTTAATACAGGACCCTGCCGGTCGAAAAAACGTGGATTGCATAAAGCGCGGCGCCGAATATGCTGTGAAGGTATTGGGGTGGCCCGGGTTTCCATCCTCCCAATAATGATAGCTAGGTGTGAGGCAGGATTGATGCGCTACGGGCTGCCTGACACTTAGACCCTTGCAGATGAATTATTTAAGACTTAATACAGGACCGTGCCGGTCGAAAAAATGTGGATTGCATAAAGCGCGGCGCCGAATATGCTGTGAAGGAAATGGGGTGGCCCGGGTTTCCATCCTCCCAATAATGATATCTAGGTGCGAGGCAGGATCGATGCGCTATGGGCCGCCTGACACTTAGACCCTTGCAGATGAATTATTTAAGACTTAATACAGGACCCTGCCGGTCGAAAAAACGTGGATTGCATAAAGCACGGCGCCGAATATGCTGTGAAGGTATTGGGGTGGCCCGGGTTTCCATCCTCCCAATAATGATAGCTAGGTGCGAGGCAGGATCGATGCGCTATGGGCCGCCTGACACTTAGACCCTTGCAGATGAATTATTTAAGACTTAATACAGGACCCTGCCGGTCGAAAAAACGTGGATTGCATAAAGCACGGCGCCGAATATGCTGTGAATGTATTGGGGTGGCCAGGGTTTCCATCCCAATAATGATAGCTAGGTGCGAGGCAGGATCGATGCGCTATGGGCCGCCTGACACTTAGACCCTTGCAGATGAATTATTTAAGACTTAATACAGGACCCTGCCGGTCGAAAAAACGTGGATTGCATAAAGCGCGGCGCCGAATATGCTGTGAAGGTATTGGGGTGGCCCGGGTTTCCATCCTCCCAATAATGATAGCTAGGTGTGAGGCAGGATTGATGCGCTACGGGCTGCCTGACACTTAGACCCTTGCAGATGAATTATTTAAGACTTAATACAGGACCGTGCCGGTCGAAAAAATGTGGATTGCATAAAGCGCGGCGCCGAATATGCTGTGAAGGAAATGGGGTGGCCCGGGTTTCCATCCTCCCAATAATGATATCTAGGTGCGAGGCAGGATCGATGCGCTATGGGCCGCCTGACACTTAGACCCTTGCAGATGAATTATTTAAGACTTAATACAGGACCCTGCCGGTCGAAAAAACGTGGATTGCATAAAGCACGGCGCCGAATATGCTGTGAAGGTATTGGGGTGGCCCGGGTTTCCATCCTCCCAATAATGATAGCTAGGTGCGAGGCAGGATCGATGCGCTATGGGCCGCCTGACACTTAGACCCTTGCAGATGAATTATTTAAGACTTAATACAGGACCCTGCCGGTCGAAAAAACGTGGATTGCATAAAGCACGGCGCCGAATATGCTGTGAATGTATTGGGGTGGCCAGGGTTTCCATCCCAATAATGATAGCTAGGTGCGAGGCAGGATCGATGCGCTATGGGCCGCCTGACACTTAGACCCTTGCAGATGAATTATTTAAGACTTAATACAGGACCCTGCCGGTCGAAAAAACGTGGATTGCATAAAGCGAGGCGCCGAATATGCTGTGAAGGTATTGGGGTGGCTAGGGTTTCCATCCTCCCAATAATGATAGCTAGGTGCGAGGCAGGATCGATGCGCTATGGGCCGCCTGACACTTAGACCCTTGCAGATGAATTATTTAAGACTTAATACAGGACCCTGCCGGTCGAAAAAACGTGGATTGCATAAAGCGCGGCGCCGAATATGCTGTGAAGGTATTGGGGTGGCTAGGGTTTCCATCCTCCCAATAATGATAGCTAGGTGCGAGGCAGGATCGATGCGCTATGGGCCGCCTGACACTTAGACCCTTGCGGATGAATTATTTAAGACTTAATACAGGACCGTGCCGGTCGAAAAAACGTGGATTGCATAAAGCGCGGCGCCGAATATGCTGTGAAGGTATTGGGGTGGCCCGGGTTTCCATCCTCCCAATAATGATAGCTAGGTGCGAGGCAGGATCGATGCGCTATGGGCCGCCTGACACTTAGACCCTTGCAGATGAATTATTTAAGACTTAATACAGGACCCTGCCGGTCGAAAAAACGTGGATTGCATAAAGCGCGGCGCCGAATATGCTGTGAAGGTAATGGGGTGGCCCGGGTTTCCATCCTCCCAATAATGATAGCTAGGTGCGAGGCAGGATCGATGCGCTATGGGCCGCCTGACACTTAGACCCTTGCAGATGAATTATTTAAGACTTAATACAGGACCGTGCTGGTCGAAAGAATGTGGATTGCATAAAGCGCGGCGCCGAATATGCTGTGAAGGTATTGGGGTGGCCCGGGTTTCCATCCTCCCAATAATGATAGCTAGGTGTGAGGCAGGATTGATGCGCTACGGGCTGCCTGACACTTAGACCCTTGCAGATGAATTATTTAAGACTTAATACAGGACCGTGCCGGTCGAAAAAATGTGGATTGCATAAAGCGCGGCGCCGAATATGCTGTGAAGGTATTGGGGTGGCTAGGGTTTCCATCCTCCCAATAATGATAGCTAGGTGCGAGGCAGGATCGATGCGCTATGGGCCGCCTGACACTTAGACCCTTGCAGATGAATTATTTAAGACTTAATACAGGACCGTGCTGGTCGAAAGAATGTGGATTGCATAAAGTGCGGCGCCGAATATGCTGTGAAGGTATTGGGGTGGCTAGGGTTTCCATCCTCCCAATAATGATAGCTAGGTGCGAGGCAGGATCGATGCGCTATGGGCCGCCTGACACTCAGACCCTTGCAGATGAATTATTCAAGACTTAATACAGGACCGTGCCGGTCGAAAGAATGTGGATTGCATAAAGCGCGGCGCCGAATATGCTGTGAAGGTATTGGGGTGGCCCGGGTTTCCATCCTCCCAATAATGATAGCTAGGTGCGAGGCAGGATCGATGCGCTATGGGCCGCCTGACACTTAGACCCTTGCAGATGAATTATTTAAGACTTAATACAGGACCGTGCCGGTCGAAAAAACGTGGATTGCATAAAGCGCGGCGCCGAATATGCTGTGAAGGTATTGGGGTGGCCTGCGTTTCCATCCTCCCAATAATGATAGCTAGGTGCGAGGCAGGATCGATGCGCTATGGGCCGCCTGACACTTAGACCCTTGCAGATGAATTATTTAAGACTTAATACAGGACCGTGCTGGTCGAAAGAATGTGGATTGCATAAAGCGCGGCGCCGAATATGCTGTGAAGGTATTGGGGTGGCCCGGGTTTCCATCCTCCCAATAATGATAGCTAGGTGCGAGGCAGGATCGATGCGCTATGGGCCGCCTGACACTTAGAACCTTGCAGATGAATTATTTAAGACTTAATACAGGACCGTGCCGGTCGAAAGAACGTGGATTGCATAAAGCGCGGCGCGGAATATGCTGTGAAGGTATTGGGGTGGCCCGGGTTTCCATCCTCCCAATAATGATAGCTAGGTGCGAGGCAGGATCGATGCGCTATGGGCCGCCTGACACTTAGACCCTTGCAGATGAATTATTTAAGACTTAATACAGGACCCTGCTGGTCGAAAGAACGTGGATTGCATAAAGCGCGGCGCCGAATATGCTGTGAAGGTATTGGGGTGGCCCGGGTTTCCATCCTCCCAATAATGATAGCTAGGTGCGAGGCAGGATCGATGCGCTATGGGCCGCCTGACACTTAGAACCTTGCAGATGAATTATTTAAGACTTAATACAGGACCGTGCCGGTCGAAAGAACGTGGATTGCATAAAGCGCGGCGCGGAATATGCTGTGAAGGTATTGGGGTGGCTAGGGTTTCCATCCTCCCAATAATGATAGCTAGGTGCGAGGCAGGATCGATGCGCTATGGGCCGCCTGACACTTAGACCCTTGCAGATGAATTATTTAAGACTTAATACAGGACCCTGCCGGTCGAAAAAACGTGGATTGCATAAAGCGCGGCGCCGAATATGCTGTGAAGGTATTGGGGTGGCTAGGGTTTCCATCCTCCAATAATGATAGCTAGGTGCGAGGCAGGATCGATGCGCTATGGGCCGCCTGACACTTAGACCCTTGCAGATGAATTATTTAAGACTTAATACAGGACCGTGCTGGTTGAAAGAATGTGGATTGCATAAAGCGCGGCGCCAAATATGCTGTGAAGGTATTGGGGTGGCCCGGGTTTCCATCCTCCCAATAATGATAGCTAGGTGTGAGGCAGGATTGATGCGCTACGGGCTGCCTGACACTTAGACCCTTGCAGATGAATTATTTAAGACTTAATACAGGACCGTGCCGGTCGAAAAAATGTGGATTGCATAAAGCGCGGCGCCGAATATGCTGTGAAGGTATTGGGTGGCTAGGGTTTCCATCCTCCCAATAATGATAGCTAGGTGCGAGGCAGGATCGATGCGCTATGGCCGCGCCTGACACTTAGACCCTTGCAGATGAATTATTTAAGACTTAATACAGGACCCTGCCGGTCGAAAAAACGTGGATTGCATAAAGTGCGGCGCCGAATATGCTGTGAAGGTATTGGGGTGGCCCCGGTTTCCATCCTCCCAATAATGATAGCTAGGTGCGAGGCAGGATCGATGCGCTATGGGCCGCCTGACACTCAGACCCTTGCAGATGAATTATTCAAGACTTAATACAGGACCGTGCCGGTCGAAAGAATGTGGATTGCATAAAGCGCGGCGCCGAATATGCTGTGAAGGTATTTGGGGTGGCCGGGTTTCCATCCTCCAATAATGATAGCTAGGTGCGAGGCAGGATCGATGCGCTATGGGCCGCCTGACACTTAGACCTTGCAGATGAATTATTTAAGACTTAATACAGGACCGTGCCGGTCGAAAAAACGTGGATTGCATAAAGCGCGGCGCCGAATATGCTGTGAAGGTATTGGGGTGGCCTGCGTTTCCATCCAATAATGATAGCTAGGTGCGAGGCAGGATCGATGCGCTATGGGCCGCCTGACACTTAGACCTTGCAGATGAATTATTTAAGACTTAATACAGGACCGTGCTGGTCGAAAGAAATTGGATTGCATAAAGCGCGGCGCCGAATATGCTGTGAAGGTATTGGGGTGGCCGGGTTTCCATCCTCCCAATAATGATAGCTAGGTGCGAGGCAGGATCGATGCCTATGGCTGCCTGACACTTAGACCCTTGCAGATGAATTATTTAAGACTTAATACAGGACCGTGCCGGTCGAAAGAACGTGGATTGCATAAAGCGCGGCGCGGAATATGCTGTGAAGGTATTGGGGTGGCCCGGGTTTCCATCCTCCCAATAATGATAGCTAGGTGCGAGGCAGGATCGATGCGCTATGGCCGCCTGACACTTAGACCCTTGCAGATGAATTATTTAAGACTAATACAGACCCTGCGGTCGAAAGAACGTGGATTGCATAAAGCGCGGCGCCGAATATGCTGTGAAGGTATTGGGGTGGCCGGTTTCCATCCTCCAATAATGATAGCTAGGTGCGAGGCAGGATCGATGCGCTATGGGCCGCCTGACACTTAGACCTTGCAGATGAATTATTTAAGACTTAAATACAGGACCGTGCCGGTCGAAAGAAGTGGATTGCATAAAGCGCGGCGCGAATATGCTGTGAAGGTATTGGGTGGCTAGGGTTTCCATCCTCCAAATAATGATAGCTAGGTGCGAGCAGGATCGATGCGCTATGGGCCGCCTGACACTTAGACCCTTGCAGATGAATTATTTAAGACTTAATACAGGACCGCCGTCGAAAAAACGTGGATTGCATAAAGCGCGGCGCCAAATATGCTGTGAAGGTATTGGGGTGGCTAGGGTTTCCATCCTCCCAATAATGATAGCTAGGTGCGAGGCAGGATCGATGCGCTATGGGCCGCCTGACACTTAGACCCTTGCGATGAATTATTTAAGACTTAATACAGGACCGTGCCGGTCGAAAAAACGTGGATTGCATAAAGCGGCGGCGCCGAAATATGGCTGTGAAGGTATTGGGTGGCTAGGGTTTCCATCCTCCAATAATGATAGCTAGGTGCGAGGCAGGATCGATGCGCTATGGGCCGCCTGACACTTAGACCTTGCAGATGAATTATTTAAGATTATACAGGACCCTGCCGGTCGAAAAAACGTGGATTGCATAAAGCGCGGCGCCGAATAGCTGTGAAGGTAT
>BDSI01000486.1:0-24955 GCA_003117195.1 Eudorina sp. 2006-703-Eu-15
GGGGGCGGGTGGGCAGCTCTGGGGCGGTCAAAGGCTGGGCACCTCAGCCGTCGCCTGTGCAGCCAGCCCCCCGCTGCCATTGCGGGCGCTCGCCCAGCCCATCACCGCCGTTGCCGTCGCCGGCCCTGCCCACAGCACTTCGCGGCAGCTCGGGGGTCAAAGGCTGGGCACCTCAGCCGTCGCCTGTGCAGCCCAGCCCCCGCTGCCATTGCGGGCGCTCGCCCAGCCCATCACCGCCGTCACCGTCGCCGGCCCTGCCCACAGCACGTCGCGGCAGCTTGGGGGTCAAAGGCTGGGCACCTCAGCCGGCGCCTGTGCAGCCCAGCACCCCGCTGCCATTGCGGGTGCTCGCCCAGCCCGTCGCCGCCGTCGCGGTCGCCAGCCCTGCCCACAGCACATCGCGGGAGGTTGGGGGGCTGAGGCTCAAGTCGGGGATCCTGCTGGGGATCCTGCCAATGAAGGTGCGATTTGTTTCAGTACCTTTCAATAGTGGTTGGGCGAGCGGGCCATTTGTGGGTGAAAGGGTCAATATGGTTTGGGTACCTGAAGCTTGCCGCTCTCGGGGCTGTGGATGTGAATATCGAGGAACGAGCCTTGGTTGGCATCTGTGGCTTCGGGGGCGGTGGTGGATGGATGGGGCGGGGCGGAGCGGGGCGGGGCGGGCGGGGCGGGGTGGGGCGGGGCGGGCGGGCGGGGCGGGCGGGGTGGGGCGGGCGGGGCGGGGCGGGCGGGGCGGGGCGGGTGGGGCGGGGCGGGGCGGGGCGGGGTGGGCGGGCGGGGCGGGGCGGGGCATGGGCGGTGTGGGAGATTGGGGGCCGAGTCTCAGGCTGGGGATCCTGTGCCTCCGCCTTCACCCTCACCCCTGCCGCCTTTGCCACCCGTTGCAGATCTGTGGGCGGTTTGATGTGTCCCTGGCAGCGTGCAGCCGGCACTGCACATTGGATATGGCGACGGTGACGGAGCAGGTCAGCAGGGTGGAGGGCCGGTGACATGTGATCCCGCAGACCTCGCGGGTCATCATGTGAGTACCTATCAATATAGGTTGGGCGAGCGGGCCGTGTGTTGGTGAAAGGGACTTTTGCGTTTCGGTACCTGAAGCTTGCTACTCTCGGGGCTGTGGATGTGACAATCGAGCACAGGTCTTGGTTGGCATCCATGGCTTTGGGGGCGGTGGTGGATGGATGGGGCGAGGTGGGGCGGGGCGGGCGGGGCGGGCGGGGCGGGGCGGGCGGGGCGGGCGGGGCGGGGCGGGGCGGGGTGGGGCGGGGCGGGGCGGGGCGGGGTGGGGCAGCTCTGGGGTCAAAGGCTGGGCACCTCAGCCGTCGCCTGTGCAGCCCAGCCCCCCGCTGCCATTGCGGGCGCTCGCCCAGCCCATCACCGCCGTTGCCGTCGCCGGCCCTGCCCACAGCACGTCGCGGCAGCTCGGGGGTCAAAGGCTGGGCACCTCAGCCGGCGCCTGCGCAGCCCAGGCCCCCGCAGCCATTGCGGGCGCTCGCCCAGCCCGTCACCGCCGTCGCCGTCGCTGGCCCTGCCCACAGCATGTCGCGGGAGCTATGGGGTGAAAGGCTGGGCACCTCAGGCCGGCGCCTGCGCAGCCCAGCCCCCCGCTGCCATTGCGGGCGCTCGCCCAGCCCGTTGCCGCCGTTGCTGTCGCCGGCCCTGCCCACAGCATGTCGCGGGAGCTATGGGGTCAAAGGCTGGGCACCTCAGCCGGCGCCTGCACAGCCCAGCCCCCCGCTGCCATTGCGGGCACTCGCCCAGCCCGTCGCCGCTGTTGCCATTGCCGGCCCTGCCCACAGCAGGTCGCGGCAGCTCGGGGGTCAAAGGCTGGGCACCTCAACCGTCGCCTGTGCAGCCCAGCCCCCCGCTGCCATTGCGGGCGCTCGCCCAGCCCGTCGGCGCCGTTGCCGTCGCCAGCCCTGCCCACAGCATGTCGCGGGAGCTATGGGGTCAAAGGCTGGGCACCTCAGCCGGCGCCTGCGCAGCCCAGCCCCCCGCAGCCATTGCGGGCACTCGCCCAGCCCGTCACCGCCATCGCCGTCGCCGGCCCTGCCCACAGCAGGTCGCGGCAGCTCGGGGGTCAAAGGCTGGGCACCTCAGCCGTCGCCTGTGCAGCCCAGCCCCCCGCTGCCATTGCGGGCGCTCGCCCAGCCCATCACCGCCTTCACCGTCGCCGGCCCTGCCCACAGCACGTCGCGGCAACTCGGGGGTCAAAGGCTGGGCACCTCAGCCGGCGCCTGTGCAGCCCAGCACCCCGCTGCCATTGCGGGTGCTCGCCCAGCCCGTCGCCGCCGTCGCGGTCGCCAGCCCTGCCCACAGCACATCGCGGGAGCTATGGGGTCAAAGGCTGGGCACCTCAGCCAGTGCCTGCGCAGCCCAGCCCCCCGCTGCCATTGTGGGCGCTCACCCAGCCTGTCGCCACCGTCGCCAACGCCGGCCCTGCCCACAGATCGTCGCGGCAGCTCGGGGGTCAAAGGCTGGGCATCTCAGCCTGCACCTGCGCAGCCCAGCCCCCCGCTGCCATTGCGGGCGCTCGTCCAGCCCGTTGCCGATGTTGCCGTAGCCGGCCCTGCCCACAGCACATCGCGGGAGCTATGGGGTCAAAGGCTGGGCACCTCAGGCCGGCGCCTGCGCAGCCCAGCCCCCCGCTGCCATTGCGGGCGCTCGCCCAGCCCGTTGCAGATCTGTGGGCGGTTTGATGCGACCCTGGCAGCGTGCGGCCGGCACTGCACATTGGATATGGCGACGGTGACAGAGCAGGTCAGCAGGGTGGAGGGCTGGTGACATCTGATCCCGCAGACCTCGCGGGGTCATCATGTGAGTACCTATCAATATAGGTTGGGCGAGCGGGCCGTGTGTTGGTGAAAGGGACTTTTGCGTTTCGGTACCTGAAGCTTGCTGCTCTCGGGGCTGTGGATGTGACAATCGAGCAACGAGTCTTGGTTGGCATCCATGGCTTTGGGGGCGGTGGTGGATGGATGGGGCGAGGTGGGGCGGGGCGGGGCGGGCGGGGCGGGGCGGGGCGGGGGGGGCGGGGCGGGGCGGGGCGGGGCGGGGCGGGGCGGGCGGGCGGGGCGGGGCGGGGCGGGCGGGGCGGGGCGGGGCGGGGCGGGGCGGGGCGGGGTGGGGCGGGGCGGGGTGGGGCGGGGTGGGGCAGCTCTGGGGTCAAAGGCTGGGCACCTCAGCCGTCGCCTGTGCAGCCCAGCCCCCCGCTGCCATTGCGGGCGCTCGCCCAGCCCATCACCGCCGTTGCCGTCGCCGGCCCTGCCCACAGCACTTCGCGGCAGCTCGGGGGTCAAAGGCTGGGCACCTCAGCCGGCGCCTGCGCAGCCCCGGCCCCCGCAGCCATTGCGGGCGCTCACCCAGCCCGTCACCGCCGTCGCCGTCGCCGGCCCTGCCCACAGCATGTCGCGGGAGCTATGGGGTCAAAGGCTGGGCACCTCAGGCCGGCCCCTGCGCAGCCCAGCCCCCCGCTGCCATTGCGGGTGCTCGCCCAGCCCGTTGCCGCCGTTGCTGTCGCCGGCCCTGACCACAGCAGGTCGCGGGAGCTATGGGGTCAAAGGCTGGGCACCTCAGCCGGCGCCTGCACAGCCCAGCCCCCCGCTGCCATTGCGGGCACTCGCCCAGCCCGTCACCGCTGTTGCCGTCGCCGGCCCTGCCCACAGCATGTCGCGGCAGCTCGGGGTTAAAGGCTAGGCACCTCAGCCGTCGCCTGCGCAGACCAGCCCCCCACTGCCATTGCGGGCACTCGCCCAGCCCGTCGCCACCATCGCTGACGATGGCCCTGTCCACAGCACGTTGCGGGAGCTCTGGGGTCAAAGGTTTACACTGATGAGGCGAGTGATGAGGTAATAGAGGGAACAATGCGCCCGTGGTGCTCGAACCTAGGACCTAGGACTCCAACCATGCATCACGAGACACAACCACCGTTCCTCACACGCACGCAGCCCCAAGGAACAGAGCGATGCCATGCAAGGGCCACAATTATTATTGCCGTATAGTTCACGCAAAAAAATCCCCCGGCCAGGCAGCAGGCACATACATGGCTGGGGCGCCCCTAAACCCCTGCCCTGTCCATCATACATACATACACGCCTGCAGTACGTTCTGCATGCTGAACGTACGGCGGATAGCCTCACGAGTCCATACACACACAGGTCTTTCTGCAGTACGTTCTGCATGCTGAACGTACGGCATATCATGCTGCATATCACAGACGCACACCATGACCTACCTGTCATAGATGATGGCCCATACGTACAGATAGATATGAAAAACATGCTGATCGAACCCAAGACCTTCCACAAGTCATCAACTGCTGTACAACGCCATGGCTTTGTCCCAGCCAACACCTCACACAGGCCAAGCCGATGCTAATCAACTCGCCCAGCCCATCACCGCCGTTGCCGTCGCCGGCCCTGCCCACAGCACGTCGCGGCAGCTCGGGGGTCAAAGGCTGGGCACCTCAGCCGGCGCCTGCGCAGCCCAGGCCCCCGCAGCCATTGCGGGCGCTCACCCAGCCCGTCACCGCCGTCGCCGTCGCCGGCCCTGCCCACAGCATGTCGCGGGAGCTATGGGGTGAAAGGCTGGGCACCTCAGCCGGCGCCTGCGCAGCCCAGGCCCCCGCAGCCATTGCGGGCGCTCGCCCAGCCCGTCGCCGCTGTTGCCGTCGCCGGCCCTGCCCACAGCATGTCGCGGCAGCTCGGGGGTTAAAGGCTAGGCACCTCAGCCGTCGCCTGTGCAGCCCAGCCCCCCACTGCCATTGCGGGCACTCGCCCAGCCCGTCGCCGCTGTTGCCGTCGCCGGCCCTGCCCACAGCACGTTGCGGGAGCTCTGGGGTCAAAGGCTGGGCACCTCAGCCGTCGCCTGTGCAGCCCAGCCCCCCGCTGCCATTGCGGGCGCTCACCCAGCCCGTCGCCGCCGTCGCCGTCGCCGGCCCTGCCCACAGCATGTCGCGGCAGCTCGGGGGTCAAAGGCTGGGCACCTCAGCCGTGGCCTGCGCAGCCCAGCCCCCCAATGCCATTGCGGGCGCTCGCCCAGCCCGTCGCCGCTGTTGCCGTCGCCGGCCCTGCCCACAGCATGGCGCGGCAGCTCGGGGGTCAAAGGCTGGGCACCTCAGCAGTCGCCTGTGCAGCCCAGCCCCCCACTGCCATAAGCAGCGCTCGCCCAGCCCGTCGCCGCCGTCGCTGTCGCCAGCCCTGCCCACAGCACGTCGCGGGAGCTATGGGGTCAAAGGCTGGGCACCTCAGCCGTGGCCTGCGCAGCCCAGCCCCCCACTGCCATTGCGGGCGCTCGCCCAGCCCGTCGCCGCCGTCGCTGTCGCCAGCCCTGCCCACAGCACGTCGCGGGAGCTATGGGGTCAAAGGCTGGGCACCTCAGCCGGCGCCTGCGCAGACCAGCCCCCCGCTGCCATAAGCAGCGCTCGCCCAGCCCGTCGCCGCCGTCTCTGTCGCCGGCCCTGCCCACAGGACGTCGCGGCAGCTCGGGGGTCAAAGGCTGGGCACCTCAGCCGTGGCCTGCGCAGCCCAGCCCCCCACTGCCATAAGCAGTGCTCGCCCAGCCCGTCGCCGCCGTCGCTGTCGCCAGCCCTGCCCACAGCACGTCGCGGGAGCTATGGGGTCAAAGGCTGGGCACCTCAGCCGGCGCCTGCGCAGACCAGCCCCCCGCTGCCATAAGCAGCGCTCGCCCAGCCCGTCGCCGCCGTCTCTGTCGCCGGCCCTGCCCACAGGACGTCGCGGCAGCTCGGGGGTCAAAGGCTGGGCACCTCAGCCGTGGCCTGCGCAGCCCAGCCCCCCAATGCCATTGCGGGCGCTCGCCCAGCCCGTCGCCGCCGTCGTGGTCGCCAGCCCTGCCCACAGCACGTCGCGGGAGCTATGGGGTCAAGGGCTGGGCACCTCAGCCGGCGCCTGCGCAGACCAGCCCCCCGCTGCCATAAGCAGCGCTCGCCCAGCCCGTCGCCACCGCCGCCGTTGCCGTCACCGTCGCCTTCGCCTTTGCCCCCGCCACCTTCACCACCCGTTGCGGACCCGCGGGCGCTTTGATGTGGTCCGCAGCGGCGTGCAGCCGGTGCTGCACATTGGCGACCGCGACGATGGCGAGCAGGTCAGCAGGGGTGGAGGGCCGGCGCCGTGTGATCCCACCATCCCCACATTGCCATGCCATAAGCAACGTAGCGGTCTGACATTGCCCACAGCGGTCTACCTTGCTTGCGCTGCAGACCCTGTGCCCTCGTGTGCGTGTGCGTGTGCGTGTGCGTGTGCGTGTGCGTGTGCGTGTGCGTGTGCGTGTGCGTGTGCGTGTGCGTGTGCGTGTGCGTGTGCGTGTGCGTGTGCGTGTGCGTGTGCGTGTGCGTGTGCGTGTGCGTGTGCGTGTGCGTGTGCGTGTGCGTGTGCGTGTGCGTGTGCGTGTGCGTCCATACAGCACGCCTGCAGTACGTTCTGCATGCTGAACGTACGGCATCTGGTAGGATTTACAACTAGAGGACTTATAATAAGTAGGGGGAGGGGCGGTGCATACTTGCACGTTCTCATAGCTGCGTGTCCATACAGCACGCCTGCCGTACATTCTGCATGCTGAACGTACGGCATCTGGTAGGATTTACAACTAGAGGACTTATAATAAATAGGGGGAGGGGCGGTGCATACTTGCACGTTCTCATAGCTGCGTGTCCATACAGCACGCCTGCCGTACATTCTGCATGCTGAACGTACGGCATGCAGAATGTGTGCGTGTGCGTGTGCGTGTGCGTGTGCGTGTGTGTGTGCGTGTGCGTGTGCGTGTGCGTGTGCGTGTGCGTGTGCGTGTGCGTGTGCGTGTGCGTGTGCGTGTGCGTGTGCGTGTGCGTGTGCGTGTGCGTGTGCGTCCATACAGCACGCCTGCAGTACGTTCTGCATGCTGAACGTACGGCATCTGGTAGGATCTGGTAGGATCTGGTAGGACTTACAACTCTAAAACCCTAACCCTAAACCTTTGCCCCCGCCACCTTCACCACCCGTTGCGGACCCGCGGGCGCTTTGATGCGGTCCGCAGCGGCGTGCAGCCGGTGCTGCACATTGGCGACCGCGACGATGGCGAGCAGGTCAGCAGGGGTGGAGGGCCGGCGCCGCGTGATCCCACCATCCCCACATTGCCATGCCATAAGCAACGTAGCGGTCTGACATTGCCCACAGCGGTCTACCTTGCTTGCGCTGCAGACCCCGTGCCCTCGTGTCACCCCTGCACCTGGTACTCGCGGGCGCGATCCAACTGCCGTACGCCGACCCCTGCTCCCCGCGTATATTTTTCGTTGCAGGCCTTTTGGCGCGCGTGAGAGGTCGTGGGGCCGAGGCTGGGCACCCCATTGCGGGCGCTCGCCCAGCCCGTCGCCGCCGTCTCTGTCGCCGGCCCTGCCCACAGGACGTCGCGGCAGCTCGGGGGTCAAAGGCTGGGCACCTCAGCCGTGGCCTGCGCAGCCCAGCCCCCCGCTGCCATAAGCAGCGCTCGCCCAGCCTGCCGCCGCCGTCGCTGTCGCCAGCCCTCCCCACAGATCGTCGCGGCAGCTCGGGGGTCAAAGGCTGGGCACCTCAGCCGTGGCCTGCGCAGCCCAGCCCCCCAATGCCATTGCGGGCGCTCGCCCAGCCCGTCGCCGCGGTCGTGGTCGCCAGCCCTGCCCACAGCACGTCGCGGGAGCTATGGGGTCAAAGGCTGGGCACCTCAGCCGTGGCCTGCGCAGACCAGCCCCCCGCTGCCATAAGCAGCGCTCACCCAGCCCATCGCCGCCGTCTCTGTCGCCGGCCCTGCCCACAGGACGTCGCGGCAGCTCGGGGGTCAAAGGCTGGGCACCTCAGCCGTGGCATGCGCAGCCCAGCCCCCCAATGCCATTGCGGGCGCTCGCCCAGCCTGTCGCCGCCGTCGCCGTCGCCGGCCCTGCACACAGATCATCGCGGCAGCTCGGGGGTCAACGGCTGGGCACCTCAGCCGGCGCCTGCACAGCCCAGCCCCCCGCTGCCATTGCGGGTGCTCGCCCAGCCCGTCGCCGCCGTCGCCGTTGCCGTCACCGTCGCCTTCGCCCTCGCCCCTGCCACCTTCGCCACCCGTTGCGGACCCGCGGGCGCTTCGATGCGGTCCGCAGCGGCGTGCGGCCAGTGCTGCACATTGGCGACCGCGACAATGGCGAGCAGGTCAGCAGGGGTGGAGGGCCGGCGCCGCGTAATCCCACCATCCCCACATTGCTATGCCATAAGCAACGTAGGTCATCATGTGAGTACCTATCGATATAGGTTGGGCGAGCGGGTCGTGTGTTGGTGAAAGGGACTATTGCATTTCGGGTACCTGAAGCTTGCTGCTCTCGGGGCTGTGGATGTGACAATCGAGCAACGAGTCTTGGTTGGCATCCATGGCTTCGGGGGTGGTGGTGGATGGATGGGGCGGGGTGTGGCGGGGCGTGGCGGGGCAGGGCGGGGCGGGGCGGGGCAGTCCCCAGCGGCATGGGTGGCGTGGGACGGAGGTTGGGGGGCCGAGGCTCAAGTCGGGGATCCAGCCCCTCGCTGCAATTGTCAGCGCTCACCCAGCCCGTCGCCGCCGTCTCTGTCGCCGGCCCTGCCCACAGGACGTCGCGGCAGCTCGGGGGTCAAAGGCTGGGCACCTCAGCCGTGGCCTGCGCAGCCCAGCCCCCCAATGCCATTGCGGGCGCTCGCCCAGCCCGTCGCCGCCGTCGCCGTCGCCGGCCCTGCCCACAGCATGTCGCGGCAGCTCGGGGGTCAAAGGCTGGGCACCTCAGCTGTCGCCTGCGCAGCCCAGCCCCCCACTGCCATAAGCAGCGCTCGCCCAGCCCGTCGCCGCCGTCGCCGTCGCCGGCCCTGCCCACAGCATGTCGCGGCAGCTCGGGGGTCAAAGGCTGGGCACCTCAGCTGTCGCCTGCGCAGCCCAGCCCCCCACTGCCATAAGCAGCGCTCGCCCAGCCCGTCGCCGCCGTCGCCGTCGCCAGCCCTGCCCACAGCACGTCGCGGGAGCTATGGGGTCAAAGGCTGGGCACCTCAGCCGGCGCCTGCGCAGACCAGCCCCCCGCTGCCATAAGCAGCGCTCACCCAGCCCATCGCCGCCGTCTCTGTCGCCGGCCCTGCCCACAGGACGTCGCGGCAGCTCGGGGGTCAAAGGCTGGGCACCTCAGCCGTGGCATGCGCAGCCCAGCCCCCAATGCCATTGCGGGCGCTCGCCCAGCCTGTCGCCGCCGTCGCCGTCGCCGGCCCTGCACACAGATCATCGCGGCAGCTCGGGGGTCAACGGCTGGGCACCTCAGCCGGCGCCTGCACAGCCCAGCCCCCCGCTGCCATTGCGGGTGCTCGCCCAGCCCGTCGCCGCCGTCGCCGTTGCCGTCACCGTCGCCTTCGCCCTCGCCCCTGCCACCTTCGCCACCCGTTGCGGACCCGCGGGCGCTTCGATGCGGTCCGCAGCGGCGTGCGGCCAGTGCTGCACATTGGCGACCGCGACAATGGCGAGCAGGTCAGCAGGGGTGGAGGGCCGGCGCCGCGTAATCCCACCATCCCCACATTGCTATGCCATAAGCAACGTAGGTCATCATGTGAGTACCTATCGATATAGGTTGGGCGAGCGGGTCGTGTGTTGGTGAAAGGGACTATTGCATTTCGGGTACCTGAAGCTTGCTGCTCTCGGGGCTGTGGATGTGACAATCGAGCAACGAGTCTTGGTTGGCATCCATGGCTTCGGGGGTGGTGGTGGATGGATGGGGCGGGGTGTGGCGGGGCGTGGCGGGGCAGGGCGGGGCGGGGCGGGGCAGTCCCCAGCGGCATGGGTGGCGTGGGACGGAGGTTGGGGGGCCGAGGCTCAAGTCGGGGATCCAGCCCCTCGCTGCAATTGTCAGCGCTCACCCAGCCCGTCGCCGCCGTCTCTGTCGCCGGCCCTGCCCACAGGACGTCGCGGCAGCTCGGGGGTCAAAGGCTGGGCACCTCAGCCGTGGCCTGCGCAGCCCAGCCCCCCAATGCCATTGCGGGCGCTCGCCCAGCCCGTCGCCGCCGTCGCCGTCGCCGGCCCTGCCCACAGCATGTCGCGGCAGCTCGGGGGTCAAAGGCTGGGCACCTCAGCTGTCGCCTGCGCAGCCCAGCCCCCCACTGCCATAAGCAGCGCTCGCCCAGCCCGTCGCCGCCGTCGCCGTCGCCGGCCCTGCCCACAGCATGTCGCGGCAGCTCGGGGGTCAAAGGCTGGGCACCTCAGCCGTGGCATGCGCAGCCCAGCCCCCCACTGCCATAAGCAGCGCTCGCCCAGCCCGTCGCCGCCGTCGCCGTCGCCAGCCCTGCCCACAGCACGTCGCGGGAGCTATGGGGTCAAAGGCTGGGCACCTCAGCCGTGGCCTGCGCAGCCCAGCCCCCCACTGCCATAAGCAGCGCTCGCCCAGCCCGTCGCCGCCGTCGCTGTCGCCAGCCCTGCCCACAGCACGTCGCGGGAGCTATGGGGTCAAAGGCTGGGCACCTCAGCCGGCGCCTGCGCAGACCAGCCCCCCGCTGCCATAAGCAGCGCTCGCCCAGCCCGTCGCCGCCGTCGCCGTCGCCGGCCCTGCCCACAGGACGTCGCGGCAGCTCGGGGGTCAAAGGCTGGGCACCTCAGCCGTGGCCTGCGCAGCCCAGCCCCCCAATGCCATTGCGGGCGCTCGCCCAGCCCGTCGCCGCCGTCGCCGTCGCCGGCCCTGCCCACAGCATGTCGCGGCAGCTCGGGGGTCAAAGGCTGGGCACCTCAGCTGTCGCCTGCGCAGCCCAGCCCCCCACTGCCATAAGCAGCGCTCGCCCAGCCCGTCGCCGCCGTCTCTGTCGCCGGCCCTGCCCACAGCACGTCGCGGGAGCTATGGGGTCAAAGGCTGGGCACCTCAGCCGGCGCCTGCGCAGACCAGCCCCCCGCTGCCATAAGCAGCGCTCGCCCAGCCCGTCGCCGCCGTCTCTGTCGCCGGCCCTGCCCACAGGACGTCGCGGCAGCTCGGGGGTCAAAGGCTGGGCACCTCAGCCGTGGCCTGCGCAGCCCAGCCCCCCAATGCCATTGCGGGCGCTCGCCCAGCCCGTCGCCGCTGTCGCCGTCGCCGGCCCTGCCCACAGCATGTCGCGGCAGCTCGGGGGTCAAAGGCTGGGCACCTCAGCAGTCGCCTGCGGTCCCGAGCGGCGTGCGGCCGGCGTGAGAGGTCGTGGGGCCGAGGCTGGGCACCTCCGCCTTCAATTTTGCCCCCGCCACCTTCACCACCCGTTGCGGACCCGCTGGCGCTTCTATGCGGTCCGCAGCGGCGTGCGGCCGGCGCTGCACATTGGCGACCGCGACAATGGCGAGCAGGTCAGCAGGGGTGGAGGGCCGGCGCCGCGTGATCCCACCATCCCCACATTGCCATGCCATAAGCAACATAGCGGTCATGACGTAAGCAAGGTAGCGGTCTGCCTGGTACTCGCGGGCGCGATCCAACTGCCGTGCGCCGACCCCTGCTCCCCGTATATTTTTTGTTGCAGGCCTTTTGGCGCTTCCATGCGGTCCCCAGCGGCGTGCGGCCCGCGTGAGAGGTTGTGGGGCCGAGGCTGGGCACCTCCGCCTTCGCCTTTGCCCCCGCCACCTTCACCACCCGTTGCGGACCCACGGGCGCTTCGATGCGGTCCGCAGCGGCGTGCGGCCGGCGCTGCACATTGGCGACCACTACAATGGCGAGCAGGTCAGCAGGGGTGGAAGGCCAGCGCCGCGTGATCCCACCATCCCCACATTGCCATGCCATACGCAACGTAGCGGTCTGACATTGCCCACAGCGGTCTACCTTGCTTGCGCTGCAGACCCCGTGCCCTCGTGTCATCCCTGCACCTGGTACTCGCGGGTGTGATCCAACTGCCGTACGCCGACTCCTGCTCCCCGTATATTTTTCGTTGCAGGCCTTTGGGTTTTTGGGTAGGACCGCCCTGACCTGGCTCTGGACCCGATGCATCTGCTCTCCGTGCGTGCGTGCGCGCAGGGGCTACCGCGGCCGGGGCAGCTACGGGGGGCGGGGTGGCGGGGGCTACTATGACGGCGACTACGGTGATGGACGCGGCGAGTACGGCTACCGGGGCAGGGGCGGCCGCGGGGACTTTGGGCCCGGCGGCTATCGTGGGCGGGGACGAGGCGGGCGCTACGGCGGCGGGGACTACTACGATGACTACGACCGACCCATCAAGCGTCAGCGGTACGATGATGAGGGGGGACCGCCGGTGAGTGGGTGGGTAGGCCTGATGGGGGTCAATCTGAGCCAAACATTGGGGCGAGGTGGGGTCTTTCTCTCTCTCGCTGTCTCTCTTATATACATATTACTATGAGCAGGGGCGGCAATAAGCAAATGTGTGTTGCTTGAGGGCGATCACCCAACGGGCCCTACCGTATTTCTTGCCGTGTCCTGCCAGGGCCGCCGACCCATGGGCCGCTGGCACGACGACGGGCCCGACGGCCCGAGGACCGGCGCTACGGCGGCCACTCCATGTCACCGCCGCCGCGACGGCGACCCGCCTCCCGGTCCCGCTCCCCGGGTGGTCCGGGTCGGTCACCGCCGCGGGGCCGGCCCCGGGGAGGTGGTGGCATGGCCGGCGGCCCCCCACGGCCCCGCATCGACTGGCGATCACACTCCCGATCTCCCCGCTCCCGGTCGCGATCTCCTTCGCGTGGCGGCTCACGGTCGCCGCCGCCGCGCGGCGGCGGCGGCGGCGGCGGGCGGGCGCGGGGTGGCGGCGGCGGACCGCCGTACCGGGGCTCCTCCCGTTCCCGCTCTCTGGGTCATGTATGCAGGCTCGGTAGCGCAATGGCTGGGTCATGTATGCAGGCTCGGTAGCGCAATGGCTGGGTCATGTACGCAGGCTCGGTAGCGCAATGGCTGGGTCATGTACGCAGGCTCGGTAGCGCAATGGCTGGGTCATGTACGCAGGCTCGGTAGCGCAATGGCTGGGTCATGTACGCAGGCTCGGTAGCGCAATGGCTGGGTCATGTACGCAGGCTCGGTAGCGCAATGGCTGGGTCATGTACGCAGGCTCGGTAGCGCAATGGCTGGGTCATGTACGCAGGCTCGGTAGCGCAATGGCTGGGTCATGTACGCAGGCTCGGTAGCGCAATGGCTGGGTCATGTACGCAGGCTCGGTAGCGCAATGGCTGGGTCATGTACGCAGGCTCGGTAGCGCAATGGCTGGGTCATGTACGCAGGCTCGGTAGCGCAATGGCTGGGTCATGTACGCAGGCTCGGTAGGGACTCAGCACGGCCACCATCGGTGGACCCGGGACTATACGCTACCCGTGGGGCCGTGCATGTATTATTAGTATTGCACGCTGATGGAGTTATGGGCATATGCACGGGGCATGTACAGGGATGATACATGACTGTGTGGCCTGCGGACGGCAACGGGAGCGGAGTGATGCGACGTGCGACGCACGACGCATCGGGCGGACGTGCGTGCGCGCCTAAGTCGCGGGACGGGTCACTTACTGTACCATCATCTCCTTGCCATATAAAAATACTGGGGGATGTGTTATGATTTATGAATGATAAATTTGTAAAAATAACATGAAACGGCTCACCTTTGCATTGTTTCCGTTGAGCAGAAGCGCATCTCCCGGCGGCTAACTTTAGCTCCAGCGGCAGGGTGGGGTAAACGGTCTGTTTGCATTGTCTGGTATTTTTGGTTTTCGGGTTCGTCCGGGGAACTGCAGTGCGCTCGTGTTTCCGTTGCGTTTTTTTGGATTTTTGTATTCGTTTCTTGTTTGTTTACAAATCCGTAAATATAGGAATCATGTACGTATTGTAACAAGTGTATTGATATGAATCATTTTGTAGGGTGTAAGATTTTGCTGTTCGGTGGGTCCGGCTCGCGGCTACCGTATGATGGCGCTCGCTCGTTGTTGCAGCAGACGTTATTGCCGTTAATGAATGTAACGAATAATAAAATTTATTCCAAGTAATAATTTAACGGAGTGCCCTTTGTTCAGTTTTCATCGTCTTTGCTGTTGTCGCCGCTCGCGGAGACGCAGCACCACGTGCGTGCACGTGGTGGACACAGCATGCAGCACAGCGCACCGCAAGTTTAGGTTTGCATTTAAGTTATTTGGTTATGACCTTTAGATATACAAAGCTTGCTTTTCCATTCATCGTTTCTAGATAGTGTTGCTAGTTTCCAAAATGCTTCACAGGTACTTCCTGTGTGCGTACTATGCTTGTGCATGTAATGAAAATATATACACGCATACACCTTAGAAGGAAAGAACACCTAGTTGTTCCTTGAAGCTGCCGCTGCTGCTGGTGTCGGTGGCGGTGTCGCAATGTCAACACGGTGTGTGCAGACTACGGCGTTTCAGTCTGTTCCGACAAGTCCAATAATTATAATAGGAAAGCAACGTGATGCTGAATGAGTGTATTCCCTGTCGCTGTTCTGTCACACACGTTGGGTGCTCACGAGTTGCCGCCATCGTGTACTGTTCGCAAGGTCGCTGGGACTAATGGGTGAAAGACGTGTCATAACCATCCATTATTACCATTACCAAGGTGCCAAGGTACCTGTGTGTGCACCTGTGCGTGCGTGCATGTACAAGTGTGTGCTCACACACACACACACACACACACACACACACACACACAAGTACCTTGCCTTGCACCCAAACGCCAAGTGTGTGCACACACAGGCACATCCACACCAACACGCACGCAACCTGCCGCACTTATCTAATCATCGATGGATCTATCTGCCTGGTGCCGTGATCACCCATTCACCTCACACCATCCACTCACATCCACCATTTCCTATCAACTGCTGCTGCTGCTGCAGCTCATAACAAACACTGGTAATTTAATAATACCAAAAACAGCATTCATTACGCCGCGACTCCCAAAGCAAAGGCCCATGACCCTCGTACGAACGTCGTACATGATAAAATGCACAAGACACATAAACCCGAGAACCTGACACTAGGCACTGAGACATGGCTCGCACGCATTAAACCCAACTCGCGTGCACGGTCTAAAACTGGATCGCACGCGCTTGAAAGCCGGATCACACATACATTAAACCCAGCTGTAAACACAATACCCCTGTAGGCTATGATGGCGCAGGCATGGTGACCTCCACTTCCCCGCCCTGACACCCTCGTGTGAGACGCGCACAGGCCGGTGCCGGCACCCCTTGTCCATCTGGTAGCGGGATGGCTCGAAGGTGAACTTGTTCCGTACATCGCCATGGGTGTTGACCTTGTTGTCGAACCCCTCAATGGGCACGTACTGCATGCAGGGGGCGGGGAGGGACAGCGGCGTGGGACGGCGGCATTGGTGTCGGCGGCGGTGTCCCGCCACGCCACACCCCAACACTCCACGGGCGAGGGACGGCGGCGTGGGACGGTGGGGTTGGTCACCGCGGCGGTGTCGCGCCACGCCACACGCCCCAACAGTCCACGGGGGAGGACGGTTGCATGGCTGGGGGTTGGTTGCACTAGGGTTCCCGCCACGGGTGACGGACGGCGGCGTGGGACGGCGGCATTGGTGTCGGCGGCGACTCCCGACACCCCAGCCCCAACACTCCATGGGCGAGGGACAGCGGTATGGGACGGTGGGGTTGGTCACCGCGGCGGTGTCACGCCACGCCACGCCCCATCACTCCAGGGGCGAGGGACGGCGGCATGCCGCTTCCCACCACACGCGCGCGCGCTCCGTACAAACTGCATGTGTAACGTACGACACTTACCGTACAAACTGCATGTGTAACGTACGACACTTACCGTACAATCTGAATGCTGGCATTTTATACTGCCTGTCCCTTAGACTAAAATGACACCTTTTTAAAATGAATGTTTTTAACATTTCCCAGCTGGTAGAAAACATTTCCACGTTGCGCGAGAAAAAGAATCAGATCAACAACATCCCGCCACGCCCCGCCACGCCCCAACACTCCACGGGGGAGGACGGTTGCATGGCTGGGGGTTGGTTGCACTAGGGTTCCCGCCACGGGTGACGGACGGCGGCGTGGGACGGCGGCATTGGTGTCGGCGGCGACTCCCGACACCCCAGCCCCAACACTCCATGGGCGAGGGACAGCGGTATGGGACGGTGGGGTTGGTCACCGCGGCGGTGTCGCGCCACGCCACGCCCCATCACTCCAGGGGCGAGGGACGGCGGCATGCCGCTTCCCGCCACGCGCGCGCGCGCTCCGTACAAACTGCATGTGTAACGTACGACACTTACCATACAAGCTGAATGCTGGCATTTTACACCGCCTGTCCCTTCGGACCATGACCATGGTTCTGGAGCCCACACACTTGAAGCCACGGAAGCCCATGCCCTCCATCAGCTCGACAGCCACCACATCTCCGCCTTGATCCTTCTCCACAATCACGACTGCCTGTGAGGGTGAACACGTTGGTAATGGGTGGTATGTCATGGTGAACACAAATGGTGTTGTGATACGCATACAAGGTCATGCCTGTAAGAGACATGCCTGAAGAGTGAAACATAGGTTCATAGAACGCACTGCACTAGACAACCGACGGAATGGTGCTAGACACATCATCAAGGGTGCGTCAATATGGTGGTTGAGGTCTTAACATGTCATGGGGTGGGCGCACAGTAGGGGTGAAAGTGTTGGAGGTGGCCTGGCGGCATGCAAGTGATATGGGTGCATGTGTCGTGCATGTGTCGTACATACCCACCGAGTTGGGGTGGCCATGATGAGGCGAGCTGCGGCCATCTTATCCTCTGGTGCAAAACCGGTGTAGGTTGCCCACCATCCCCGGTGTCTGCTCGCCAAAAAAAGCGGTATGACCTGTTTGGACTTGTAAAGCACGTCACCCACCAGCTCCACCCCGATACATCGTGCTACGTTGATCTACTTTATGGCTTGCACCATGGTCCTGCAATATGATTGTAACGGAGAGGAGAGGACGGTCGTCGGTCACAACATGAACACATAACACACTTCTGTGGAAATGACAAAGACCATATTTGCTTACGTCTAGATAACAGATCACACATACATTTGCAAATACCTATCAACATAAGCTGACGGCAAATGGTTTCTGCAAAAAAACAAGTTTAAATGCTCGAATGTACCCACCGTCCGAGCAAGCATCCTATGTCCACATAGATGGAATGATCATTCATTCTGCAAACCAAAACCAATAGCTTGAAGACCCACAGCATTGTGGCCACCGAGTTTGACCTGGAGAAGCCCTTGCGAACGGAACAGCTCCCATCGCCGCCGACCTTTTCCTACAGTGCGGAGGAAAATACCAATCCAATTCAGCTAGACTTCAATTTCATGTCCAGACATCTTGTAAGCATGCGTGAATCAGCTTCTTACCTCACTACGCCAGCAGTTTCACTTGCACTGTTTGAGCACCCTTTCCAAGCAGACAGGAGGCTTCTTGGCTGCTCTTGACTTCTTCACCATTGCATTGGCTAAGAGATTGTAAATGGCTTAGCATTAGGTGGCGGTTTGTTGGCTCTAGTTGGCCCATGAGGTTTGCGCGCGCAATTCAAACACAATAGTAGTCGCCTTTCGCAATGAGCATTATTAAATGAACAATACACCAATTATATGTTATAGGAAATTTGTTACAGAGCCTGACTGTTGCTCAGGCAAGACTTCAATAATTCGCTCACGACGGTGTACAACAGTAACCAACCGTACCCCAACCGTTATGAAAGTTAAACTGTCCGTCCATCCAGGTCTTCTTGGATAAGCTCTCTGACATTCATTTTCATAGCAAAATGGAATCCAGGGAGCAGTGTCTTCGGCTCGAAGCTCTAGGAACGGACTGAGCAAAAATGAAAGCAAAACCGAGGAGGAGGCAATGTCCCCAACAAAAACATGAAACTATGCAATCATTGCGAAATAGATCAATTCAGTCGCTGCACCGTGAGATGAATACATTATGGGCGGTTGTGGCGCACCGGTGCGAGCGAGTAGCAAGCCCAGACTACCCGGTCCTCACAACTGTATTTACCCGCAGCCCTCTTAACCGATTACTGCGATGATCATCCACAAGATACAAACGCATTACTAATCAGCACAAACAGCAATCTCTCCTCCTCACCAAGTGCAATACTACGTTGTTGCCGTACACCACCAACTTGCACTTGCACTCACCACCTGCACTTTTGTGCCATGCGCTCGGACACCCAAACAAACTCCTGTTTCTCAACACCACCATGCTGACGTATCCCAACAGAAAAATACTAGATGCGCGCATGTCACAGTCTCGCCGTACGTCCCTTGGTGGCGACGTACGGCACGCGCAGCTGCGAAACCGTTGCAAACCATCAGATAGCAGCCAGGGTTGCATGTCGCAAGCACGCCCCCCTGCAATGCACGCGCACCAACGCATCGCCCAAGTCGTGGAGGTCATCACCCGATCCGCAACCCAACCATCCCCAATCTCCTTCGATACTTTGCCTAGCACAGTCTCGCCGTACGTCCCTTGGTGGCGACGTACGGCACGCGCAGCCGCGAAACCGTTGCAAACCATCAGATAGCGGCCAGGGTTGCATGTCGCAAGCACGACCCCTGCCCTGCACGTGCACCAACGCATCGCCCAAGTCATGGAGGTCATCACCCGATCCGCAACCCAACCATCCCCAATCTCCTTCACTACTTTGCCTAGCACAGTCTCGCCGTACGTCCCTTGGTGGCGACGTACGGCACGCGCAGCCGCGAAACCGTTGCACTCACTACCTGCACTTTTGTGCCATGCGCTCGGACTCCCAAACGAACTCCTCCAAATCAAACCGACGGCGTTTCTCTAACACATCTTGCGGGTGTAAATAATCAGTACGCGGCCGCGAATAATATTGGCTTTGTGGATTTACTGAAACACTGGCTCCATTCACCAAGTAGGGATCTGCGGGACGCGAACGTGCGTTAATGCCTGGCCCCTCACCAGCTGCGTATGGCTCTGCTACACGAGCACACAACCCTGCACCCAAGCCATCAGAACCAGTGGTCGTCTGTCGCTCCTCTGTACGGCGACCCAGGGCCGGCCCACCATTACCCACCGGAAAGGGATCCGCAGGACGCGAATGTGTGGCAACGCCAGGCCCCTCAGCAGCTGCGTATGGCTCTGCTGTACAAGCACGCAGCCCTGCACCCAAGCCATCCGAACCTGCCTTGGACGGCAGCGTCGCTGTATGGTGACCCTAGGGGAGCCTGCCCACCACCACCCGCTGAAAAGGGATCCTCCGTTGTACAAGTTACGACAGTCACGTCTCAACTGATAAATTTACAACATGGAAGGTGAGCTACTTAGTAATACTCCACACACATTTACAGTAAGCTTGCTTATCTAGCATACCAAGCAATCTTCTTGTAAACGGAACTGAGACTGGTCAGTGCTAGGGCTGCGTTCTTTCCTTTAGCACTATTGTATTGTAGTACTTACTTATTGTTAACCTGAACTCATTTATGGAAGCTGGGCCTGGACAGCTTGGCAGTCAGCAAGAAGGTATGTAGATCCTAACATTCCAACGTTGCAGTGCGTTCTTCTTTTCCGGACCTGATTCTATGGCATCCTAAGCCAATGAAATGCTGATGCAAATGTTCCCTTTACTGCCGTGTGCAGGTGTTGGGGTTGTCTGGATAGCACACGTGTGGTCCATCGTCTCCACTGGAAATTAAGTAATGGTAAGCACCATCTGCAGTGCAGGCATCAACTACAAACATTTTGTGAACGAGAGAGTATTCCAGAAGACCATCATGTGACCAGGTTCAGCCACTTTGCAACGTGCAACTTGTCAGAAGGTCAATGGCATTCGGGCTGGGTGTGACCTAAGCCCCCGGGCAACCGGCACGAAAACCGAACCGAAACCGCAAACCCTAAGCAAACCATACTGAAACCCCAAACCGAACCCAAACCGAACCCTAACCGAACCCAACCCTCCCGCAACCATTTCCCTGACAGATTTTTATGAATTTCACACCTTGGCGAGCAGCTCCAGGGGCCTTCACCCTTTGTATGACGTGAGGAACTGTTAATAAGTGACTATTGAGAGTCTGAATGCACGTGAATGAATGCTGAGGTAGCGGTCTGCCATTTCCTGCAGCACTGTGCGTTGCATGTGTGGACCCCGTGCCCTCATGTCACTCTTGCACCCCATGTCCGCGGGCGTGATCCAGGTGATGTATGCCGGCCCCTGCTCCCCACGTTTTCCATGTTGCAGACCCGTGGGCCCATTCAACATGGTCCCCAGCAGCATGAGCCGCGCGGGAGGTTGGGGGGCTGAGGCTCAAGTCGGGGATCCTGCTGGGGATCCTGCCAATGAAGGTGCGATTTGTTTCAGTACCTTTCAATAGTGGTTGGGCGAGCGGGCCATTTGTGGGTGAAAGGGTCAATATGGTTTGGGTACCTGAAGCTTGCCGCTCTCGGGGCTGTGGATGTGAATATCGAGGAACGAGCCTTGGTTGGCATCTGTGGCTTCGGGGGCGGTGGTGGATGGATGGGGCGGGGCGGGGCGGGGCGGGGCGGGGCGGGGCGGGGCGGGGTGGGGCGGGGCGGGGCGGGGCGGGGCGGGGTGGGGCGGGGCGGGGCGGGGCGGGGCGGGGCGGGGCGGGGCGGGGCGGGGTGGGGCGGGGCGGGGTGGGGCAGCTCTGGGGTCAAAGGCTGGGCACCTCAGCCGTCGCCTGTGCAGCCGCCGCTCCCAGTGGGAGTGCTTTCCTTGATGTTGTGTCCGTTGCCGTTGCCTCCGCTGATGCTGTGCCTCCCGGCACCCCCACTGCATCCGTTGGTGTTGTGTCCGCTGCTTCTGCGTGTCCGGGCACCCGCACCGTGAGCACCTCCTCGATCGCAGCCTCCAAGGCTGCGGAACGGTGGTGCTCCCTGCCGCCGGCCCCACCGCCGCCGCCGCCGCCGAAGCCTGCGGCGTCGCCTCTGCCCCCAAGCACCATGCCATCCTCGCCGCCGCGGCCCCCCGGCATCTGCTCCGAAGCGAGCGGCCCAGGGGCTGGCAAGGTGCCGCCGCCGCGGCCGCAGCCGCCACTGCCTGCGGACGTGGCGGCAAGGGTACTGGCGGCGCGCTCTGGCTGCGAGTCGGCGCTGCCATCCAGCCAACCCATTCCGCCATCCATAGGCGCCAGGGCCGCAGCCTCCAAGGCTGCGGAACGGCGGCAGCGGCGGCCGCGGCCGCGGCGGCGGCACCTTGCCAGCCCCTGGGCCGCTCGCTTCGGAGCGGATGTCGGGGGGCCGCGGCGGCGAGGTTGGCGTGGTGCTTGGGGGAAGAGGCGACGCCGCATGCTTTGGCGGCGGCGGCGGTGGGGCCGGCGGCAGGGAGCGCCGCCGTTCCGCAGCTATGGGGTGAAAGGCTGGGCACCTCAGGCCGGCGCCTGCGCAGCCCAGCCCCCGCTGCCATTGCGGGCGCTCGCCCAGCCCGTTGCCGCCGTTGCTGTCACCGGCCCTGCCCACAGCATGTCGCGGGAGCTATGGGGTCAAAGGCTGGGCACCTCAGCCGGCGCCTGCGCAGCCCAGGCCCCCGCAGCCATTGCGGGCGCTCGCCCAGCCCGTCACCGCCGTCGCCGTCGCCGGCCCTGCCCACAGCATGTCGCGGGAGCTATGGGGTGAAAGGCTGGGCACCTCAGGCCGGCGCCTGCGCAGCCCAGCCCCCCGCTGCCATTGCGGGCGCTCGCCCAGCCCGTTGCCGCCGTTGCTGTCGCCGGCCCTGCCCACAGCATGTCGCGGGAGCTATGGGGTCAAAGGCTGGGCACCTCAGCCGGCGCCTGCACAGCCCAGCCCCCTGCTGCCATTGCGGGCACTCGCCCAGCCCGTCGCCGCTGTTGCCATTGCCGGCCCTGCCCACAGCAGGTCGCGGCAGCTCGGGGGTCAAAGGCTGGGCACCTCAACCGTCGCCTGTGCAGCCCAGCCCCCCGCTGCCATTGCAGGCGCTCGCCCAGCCCGTCGGCGCCGTTGCCGTCGCCAGCCCTGCCCACAGCATGTCGCGGGAGCTATGGGGTCAAAGGCTGGGCACCTCAGCCGGTGCCTGCGCAGCCCAGCCCCCCGCAGCCATTGCGGGCACTCGCCCAGCCCGTCACCGCCATCGCCGTCGCCGGCCCTGCCCACAGCAGGTCGCGGCAGCTCGGGGGTCAAAGGCTGGGCACCTCAGCCGTCGCCTGTGCAGCCCAGCCCCCCGCTGCCATTGCGGGCGCTCGCCCAGCCCATCACCGCCGTCACCGTCGCCGGCCCTGCCCACAGCACGTCGCGGCAGCTTGGGGGTCAAAGGCTGGGCACCTCAGCCGGCGCCTGTGCAGCCCAGCACCCCGCTGCCATTGCGGGTGCTCGCCCAGCCCGTCGCCGCCGTCGCGGTCGCCAGCCCTGCCCACAGCACATCGCGGGAGGTTGGGGGGCTGAGGCTCAAGTCGGGGATCCTGCTGGGGATCCTGCCAATGAAGGTGCGATTTGTTTCAGTACCTTTCAATAGTGGTTGGGCGAGCGGGCCATTTGTGGGTGAAAGGGTCAATATGGTTTGGGTACCTGAAGCTTGCCGCTCTCGGGGCTGTGGATGTGAATATCGAGGAACGAGCCTTGGTTGGCATCTGTGGCTTCGGGGGCGGTGGTGGATGGATGGGGCGGGGCGGAGCGGGGCGGGGCGGGGCGGGGCGGGGTGGGGCGGGGCGGGGCGGGCGGGGCGGGGCGGGGCGGGGTGGGGCGGGGCGGGGCGGGGCGGGGCGGGGCGGGGCGGGGTGGGGCGGGGCGGGGCGGGGCGGGGTGGGGCGGGGCGGGGCGGGGCGGGGCATGGGCGGTGTGGGAGATTGGGGGCCGAGTCTCAGGCTGGGGATCCTGTGCCTCCGCCTTCACCCTCACCCCTGCCGCCTTTGCCACCCGTTGCAGATCTGTGGGCGGTTTGATGTGTCCCTGGCAGCGTGCAGCCGGCACTGCACATTGGATATGGCGACGGTGACGGAGCAGGTCAGCAGGGTGGAGGGCCGGTGACATGTGATCCGCAGACCTCGCGGGGTCATCATGTGAGTACCTATCAATATAGGTTGGGCGAGCGGGCCGTGTGTTGGTGAAAGGGACTTTTGCGTTTCGGTACCTGAAGCTTGCTACTCTCGGGGCTGTGGATGTGACAATCGAGCACAGGTCTTGGTTGGCATCCATGGCTTTGGGGGCGGTGGTGGATGGATGGGGCGAGGTGGGGCGGGGCGGGGCGGGGCGGGCGGGGCGGGGCGGGGCGGGGCGGGGCGGGGCGGGGCGGGGCGGGGTGGGGCGGGGCGGGGCGGGGCGGGGTGGGGCAGCTCTGGGGTCAAAGGCTGGGCACCTCAGCCGTCGCCTGTGCAGCCCAGCCCCCCGCTGCCATTGCGGGCGCTCGCCCAGCCCATCACCGCCGTTGCCGTCGCCGGCCCTGCCCACAGCACGTCGCGGCAGCTCGGGGGTCAAAGGCTGGGCACCTCAGCCGGCGCCTGCGCAGCCCAGGCCCCCGCAGCCATTGCGGGCGCTCGCCCAGCCCGTCACCGCCGTCGCCGTCGCTGGCCCTGCCCACAGCATGTCGCGGGAGCTATGGGGTGAAAGGCTGGGCACCTCAGGCCGGCGCCTGCGCAGCCCAGCCCCCCGCTGCCATTGCGGGCGCTCGCCCAGCCCGTTGCCGCCGTTGCTGTCGCCGGCCCTGCCCACAGCATGTCGCGGGAGCTATGGGGTCAAAGGCTGGGCACCTCAGCCGGCGCCTGCACAGCCCAGCCCCCCGCTGCCATTGCGGGCACTCGCCCAGCCCGTCGCCGCTGTTGCCATTGCCGGCCCTGCCCACAGCAGGTCGCGGCAGCTCGGGGGTCAAAGGCTGGGCACCTCAACCGTCGCCTGTGCAGCCCAGCCCCCCGCTGCCATTGCGGGCGCTCGCCCAGCCCGTCGGCGCCGTTGCCGTCGCCAGCCCTGCCCACAGCATGTCGCGGGAGCTATGGGGTCAAAGGCTGGGCACCTCAGCCGGCGCCTGCGCAGCCCAGCCCCCCGCAGCCATTGCGGGCACTCGCCCAGCCCGTCACCGCCATCGCCGTCGCCGGCCCTGCCCACAGCAGGTCGCGGCAGCTCGGGGGTCAAAGGCTGGGCACCTCAGCCGTCGCCTGTGCAGCCCAGCCCCCCGCTGCCATTGCGGGCGCTCGCCCAGCCCATCACCGCCTTCACCGTCGCCGGCCCTGCCCACAGCACGTCGCGGCAACTCGGGGGTCAAAGGCTGGGCACCTCAGCCGGCGCCTGTGCAGCCCAGCACCCCGCTGCCATTGCGGGTGCTCGCCCAGCCCGTCGCCGCCGTCGCGGTCGCCAGCCCTGCCCACAGCACATCGCGGGAGCTATGGGGTCAAAGGCTGGGCACCTCAGCCAGTGCCTGCGCAGCCCAGCCCCCCGCTGCCATTGTGGGCGCTCACCCAGCCTGTCGCCACCGTCGCCAACGCCGGCCCTGCCCACAGATCGTCGCGGCAGCTCGGGGGTCAAAGGCTGGGCATCTCAGCCTGCACCTGCGCAGCCCAGCCCCCCGCTGCCATTGCGGGCGCTCGTCCAGCCCGTTGCCGATGTTGCCGTAGCCGGCCCTGCCCACAGCACATCGCGGGAGCTATGGGGTCAAAGGCTGGGCACCTCAGGCCGGCGCCTGCGCAGCCCAGCCCCCCGCTGCCATTGCGGGCGCTCGCCCAGCCCGTTGCAGATCTGTGGGCGGTTTGATGCGACCCTGGCAGCGTGCGGCCGGCACTGCACATTGGATATGGCGACGGTGACAGAGCAGGTCAGCAGGGTGGAGGGCTGGTGACATCTGATCCCGCAGACCTCGCGGGGTCATCATGTGAGTACCTATCAATATAGGTTGGGCGAGCGGGCCGTGTGTTGGTGAAAGGGACTTTTGCGTTTCGGTACCTGAAGCTTGCTGCTCTCGGGCTGTGGATGTGACAATCGAGCAACGAGTCTTGGTTGGCATCCATGGCTTTGGGGCGGTGGTGGATGGATGGGGCGAGGTGGGCGGGGGGCGGGGCGGGGCGGGCGGGCG
>BDSI01000487.1:0-24938 GCA_003117195.1 Eudorina sp. 2006-703-Eu-15
CACCGCCCTGGCCGACATCCGCGCCTCCGTCAACTGGATGTACGCCGCCAAGATGAAGTCGAGGGCGCCGCCATGTGGGACGCCGCCATCCCTCCCTGCGTGACGCCATGGTCCTGGGGGTGGCCTGCGACGGCGGCAAGGACTCGCTGTCCATGGCCGCCGCAGCGGGCGGCGAGACCGTCATGGCCCCGCAACCTGGTCGTGTCGGCCTACGTGGGCTGCCCGACGTGACCCAGGTCGTGACCCCCGACCTGAAGCTGGGGACAAGGGCGTGCTGGTGCACGTGGACCTGGCCGCGGGCCGCCGCCGGCTGGGCGCTCGGCGCTGGCGCAGGCGTACAGCCAGCTGGGCGACGACTGTCCCGACGTGAGCTCGGAGACGCTGCGCGGCATGTGGGAGGCGACGCAGGCGCTGGTGGCGGGCGGCAGCTGTCGGCGGGGCACGACGTGTCGGACGGCGGCGTGGTGACGCGCTGCTGGAGATGGCATGTGAGTGCCGTACCGGGCGGGCGGGAACTGGTGGGGGTTCCTTGTAGTGCGGGCGGGTAAGGAGGCGGAGGGGGCAGGGGACTGCGTGGAGGCGCGGAAGCGGACCTCAAGGATGGACCTAGTTGCGGTTAAGGAAAGAGGACTGGAGGCCCATGGCTTGCCGTTTTGGTGAGGACTTGCTGGTGACGGTGCCGACGGCGGCTGCCGGGACTCAACGGGTGGACAACCCGAACCCTTTTACTCCTTGTCAAGTCTAGAAAGCGCAGATTGTGTCCGCATTCCCTTCATAACACCCGATTTGTACCTCATGTTGATTCTCCGCCCACCTTTAACCACCCCTCAACCCGTAACCCTTGTACCTCGCCTGTCGCCTCCCAGTCGCGGGCAACTGCGGCATCTCGGTCGACCTGCCGCTGCCCACCCACGCCGCCGACGCCAAGCACGGCGCCATGGGTTCCCTCTTCGCCGAGGAGCTGGGCCTGGTGCTGGAGGTGGCGGCGGGCTCGGAGGCGGCCGTGCTGGAGGCCTACAAGCGCCACGGCATCCCCGCCGCGGTGATCGGCCGGGTCACGCCGGCCGCGACGTGGAGGTCCGCGTGGCGGGCTCCCCCGCCGTCTCGGGCGACGTGGGCGCGCTGCGCGACGCCTGGGAGGAGACGTCCTTCGTGCTGGAGCGCCTGCAGTGCGCCGAGGAGTGCGTGGCGCAGGAGCAGGCGGGGCTGCGGGACGCCAAGGCGCGCGCGGTGGGTGGTGCCGTTCACGCCGTCCTTCACGCCCGCTGACAAGCTGGCGGCGGCGGACAAGGTGCGGGTGGCGATCCTGCGCGAGGAGGGCTCCAACGGCGACCGCGAGATGGCGGCGGCGGCCTTCGCGGCGGGCATGGAGCCGTGGGACATCACAATGAGCGACCTCATCAACGGCCGGGCCTCCCTGGACACCTTCCAGGTACGGCAACCCGGGGCGCTGACAAACGCGTGCTGGAGTTCTGTGTGTGGTAACGAACTTTGGTTGTGTGTGTGTGTGTGTGTGTGTGTGTGTGGCGGGGGGGTATGTGTTCGGTTGGGGCGGAGTGAAACATGGGCTGGCGAACGTTTCTGGGACACTGATTGGGACACTGATTCTGGGGTTGTGGTATGGTCCCCCTACCGTGGCTATGGCAGTGAGCGCGGTAAGCAGCTATGTCCACCGATGCGCAACCCGGCCCATATCGCCTCACGTCCCCATCCGCTGCCTCCCAACCCCGCCTCGCAGGGCATCATCTTTGTGGGCGGCTTCGTACGCGGACGTGCTGGACAGCGCCAAGGGCTGGGCGGGCACCATCCGCTTCAACGACCGGCTGCTGCAGCAGTTCCGCGCCTTCTACAACCGCAAGGACACCTGGTCGCTGGGCATCTGCAACGGCTGCCAGCTGATGGCGTTGCTGGGCTGGGTGCCTGCGCCGGGCGCGCAGCAGATCGCGGACGTGCGGCAGCCTCGCTTCGTGCACAACAGCAGCGGCCGGTTCGAGAGCCGCTGGGTGCAGTCCGCGTCGAGAAGAGCCCGGCGGTGCTGCTGCAGGGCATGGAGGGCAGCGTGATGGGCGTGTGGTGCGCGCACGGCGAGGGCAAGTGCCTGTTCCCCGACGAGCAGGTCAAGCAGGAGGTGCTCAGCAAGGGCCTGGCGCCCATCCAGTGAGTGCTCCAGGAGGGGCGGGAGGGATGGGAGGGCTGGAGAGAATGGGACGGGAAAAGGGCAGTCAGGGTGGCGGATGTGTAGCATCTATTTGTCAAGGTCAAGTGGGGGTTTGACGGTGGCCTGGGTTGTTTGACTGCGGGTGTTGGACGGCTGGGGTTGGGTTGGTAGTCCAAAGGGATTATCTCGCAGGCCGCGGAGGGCACCTGGGAAGGGGGCATAATCACCGTGGATGCGCCTCCGCGGCCTGCGTATGTTTGGACTGTGGGTGGACAAGGGTGCTGTGTTCATCCTGAGGGGATCGTGTAAATCGCGGACGGAGGGTAACTGGGGGGTAGGGTGGGGGTCAAGTGGGGATGTAGGAAATTGGTAGACGTTTGAGTGGGGGGATGCGGCAGCGCCTAGCGACCTGCCTGCGCGACCAACAAGGCCCTCACCCTGCCCAATATAGGGTCTACGTGTTTTACTACCGCAACGCAGTTCTGCTACCGTAAAGCAGTTCTGCTGCCTGACTGGATGAGGGACCTCATCGTAGCGCTCGCTGCATGACTTCCGTCTCTTCAGTACCCTCTCATCACAGATTGACCCGATGGGCTTCCGAAATGCGAGCACGCGCATGCATGTGACCCTATATCGTACATATGTTGACGCTGCGTCCTGACCTTTTACCTAACTCCGAAACCCGCAGGTACGTGGATGCGGACGGCCAGCCCACGGAGGTCTACCCGCCAACCCCAACGGCTCCCCATGGGCATCGCCGCTCTATGCTCGAGGATGGCCGGCACTTGGCCCATGATGCCGCACCCGGAGCGCTGCTTCCTCACGTGGCAGCTGCCATATGTGCCGGCAGGTCTAGGCCTGGAGCCCAAGGGGCCGGCCCCCTGGATCAAGCTCTTCCAGAACGCGCGCGAGTGGGCGAGTCGCATCGTGCGGTGGCCAAGTAGAGTGCGGGTGGCGGGCTGCTCAGCCCTCGGAGGGGTTCGGGATGGGTTTGGGAGTGTTGGATGCCACGTAACCCGAAATGGGTTGTGGATTAGCGGTATATATGCGGCGCAGTGGTGTCTTGGCGAGCGGGGCTGATGTGCGTGTGGCAAGGTTTCAGGCAGGCAGACGGCAAGCAGGCGGACGCCGGGAGGACAGCAGTTGTACTAGTTGGCCAGTGTACTGACAGGGGCTCGGGGGTGCAGGGGCAGCAAACCGGCACATTTGGGGAGTAGCGGGTAGGTCTTCGGTTGAAAGCCAGTCTGTTTTGTGGTATGAGGCATGGGTGTTTTGGGCAGCAGTGTAGACGAACATGTTTATATGGGTGGGAAGATGGTGATATGGTGGAAATGCGTCATGGTTGAACATGTGGCTTGACACGTTGGTGAGTACGACAGTGAATTGGTGTGACCTGACTCGTGAAGCGTGACGAGCCTGAAGTTCACGTGTACTCGTACTCAAGTAGCACTGAGGAATGGCACTTCAGTGCATGCGCTAGGGAACTGGATACAACTTTTCTGAGTATGACGTCTCGACTGTCGCCGGTCTGCATACGGTAGACACTACCGGTTTTACCAAGTAGTACAAGCGTTCTTACGCCCCTTGCTGTATAAGCTTGGTCCAGCAGGCCGCTGAATGCGTCTCATCTCTCACGGATTGTGAATCCGCAACGCTGCACCATGACAACGTGTCCACGATGCCAACGATCAACGGTGGGACTAGTAAAGAATCATAATGAAACCTGCACACAACCGCCCCAAACCATGGGAAACGCATGCATGCACGCGTACCACTGCACGCCTTAGAACAGTACAACCGCCCCGAAGAAGAGTCAACCAGAAAACGATACACATATACTGAACACAACGTTACTCCGCGAGAAAAGGATTCAACTATAACACAACGGCCATGGAGGCGAATCAAGAAATTATGGTACAAAGTGTAGCACCGGGCGGCATGCGTTTCACCGCACATAGCTACCACACTGCTGTGTCAGTGGTGAGGGACTGCCCTCCGCTTCGAGCGGGTAGCCAGGCGGACAACTGCGCAGACGTTTCAGGGCAGGTCACAGTGGAAGTGCGCCAGAGTTTTTTGCGGGCTGTATGCGCACCCCATGCGTCGGAGCACGCCAGCCGCGCAGCTCCTTCTGCAGCTCCTTCCTTCCAAGCCAGCGAGGGCTCCCGGTCTCCACTTCTTGACACCTGGATCTATCACCAGTACACGCAGGCACTTCAAGCGGCATGGAGGTGCAGGCGCCTGCGCCTGCGACTGACCAGCAGGCGCCTGCGACGACGGGCAAGCTACTTGCTGATGGCGTGGGCTCAGCCGGTGTAACAGGACCCTCGTGAAAGGACCACCTAAGGGGGTTGCCGTGGCCCATATGAGGATGGTGGGATCTTCAATGGGTCGACCTGCAAAAAGGGTCGACGGCTGGCTTCGGTTGGGGATCAAAGGTCCTACACGGCGATGCTTCACAGCGTACACGCCGTAATCCTTGCTCGTATGGGTTTAACCTGTCTCATGGGCCATCGCTCGACCCGTGCGGCGGCCCAAGGAACCATAACGGCGATGCACGTCCCGAAACTAGCACCTAAGGCGGGAAACCAGTTGTTCACAGCAGGCATGGAGGGGCCAAGAAGAGCCCTTCGCGTCGACCCAACGCGGGAGCGGGCAACGCCGATCGAATCATCAGTGCTCATGTCGCCGTCCTCAGTGCCCTCGGGCTCCAACAAGGCCGAGCTTGGACTTCAACTCGATGCAGGTGAGGGCTGGCAAGGAAGCGGAGAGCTTCCAGCATGGTAGTGAACTGATGAAAGCCGTCCTCCGCGCAATACTGTCGTACACAGGGCAATCTAGCAAGCGAGGAGGCCACCTAGGCTGGTGGGATGGAGTGGCACTTAGACAGGGGGGGCGCCATGGGCTGTATGATTGCTCAAGGTCGGTACACGTCCCCTTGGGCGGTACACGTCCCCTTGGGCGATTGGCCGATTGTGGCCGGTTGGCCGCTTCAGGGTATGGACGTCGGAGCAGAAGCCGCCGCTCTAGGGGAATGATAAATACTTTATGGGATCGCGAGACCATCCGGATGTGCAACCCCTCGCCTTCCTTATCCTGCTCGCACACGCCCGCACACGCACGTACCACCCGTACTTCCCCACCCGTACACCCGCCGTACCCGTACCCGTACACCCGCAGCGCGGCGACGCGAGTACAGCCAGAAGCTGTGGCGCGTGGTGCGCTCGTGCGTGGAGCTGGGCGACCGCAACCCCATCGTGCAGATCCACGACCAGGGCGCGGGCGGCAACTGCAACGTGGTCAAGGAGATCATCTACCCGCTGGCGCGGAGATCGACGTGCGCGCGGTCAAGGTGGGCGACGAGACGCTGTCGGTGCTGGAGATTTGGGGCGCTGAGTACCAGGAGAACGACTGCCTGCTCATCCGGCCGGACAAGCGGGACCTGATGCAGTCCATATGCGACGGGGAGCGCTGCTTCATGCAGGTTTGTAGGGTTTAGGGTTTTAGGTTTAGGGCTTGAAACAGGTGGGGAGAGGGGCGGGGCGGGCGTGGGCGCGGCTGCGGGCTCGCAGGATCGCTGGGGTATAGGAAATTGCAGACTGAGAACGACCCTGGGGACATGAGAGGAGTGGAGCGGTGGGCTGGGAGAAGCGGGGGCCGTGGTGCGTGGACGCGGACGAATGTGGGTGAGGTGAGGGATGGGTTGGGACCTGGGAGGTCAAGGAGTTGAGGTCGGGGTGACGCTCGCTCGAGTGTCGTACGTGCACAAGGATGCACCGGGATGCGGGCTTGTCTTCTGGGTGCGTCTCCGCACCTTCCTAATCCTTCCTTGTCTCGTCCCTGCTTTCGCTCATAGCACATAATTCGCATTCGCAGGTTAATATGGAAAGTAATTGGAGGTTGGTTTGGGTCGGGCGGGTTGCATTCCTAAACATAATGACATAAGCCCTCAAATCCCTCATGGATTGTGGGGGCAGGTGATCGGCACCATTGACGGCGGCGGCCGCGTCAAGCTGGTGGACCGCAACGCGCCGCCCGGCACCCCGCCCGCCGTGGACCTGGACCTGGAGAAGGTGCTGGGCAAGATGCCCGACAAGACCTTCACCTTCACCCGCAGCGCCAACACGCTGGCGCCGCTGGCGCTGCCCGCCGGCGAGACCGCCATGACCGCGCTGCACCGCGTGCTGCGCCTGCCGTCCGTCTGCTCAAGCGCTTCCTCACCAACAAGGTCGACCGCCACGTGACGGGCCTGGTGGCGCGGCAGCAGTGCGTGGGGCCGCTGCAGGTGCCCATCTCGGACGTGGCGGTGTTTGCGCAGTCGCACCAGAACCTGACGGCCATCGCCACCTCCATCGGCGAGCAGCCCATCAAGGGCCTCATCGAGTGAGTGCGCGCGCGCGTCGGAGGGGTGGTAGGGGGGTGCGGTAAAGACTGGCTTGAACGACTGGCCGTCAACTGGATGTACGCCGCCAAGATGAAGTCCGAGGGCGCCGCCATGTGGGACGCCGCCATCTCCCTGCGTGACGTCATGGTCGACTGGGGTGGCCTGCGACGGCGGCAAGGACTCGCTGTCCATGGCCGCCGCCGCGGGCGGCGAGACCGTCATGGCCCCGGCAACCTGGTCGTGTCGGCCTACGTGGGCTGCCCCGACGTGACCCAGGTCGTGACCCCCGACCTGAAGCTGGGGGACAAGGGCGTGCTGGTGCACGTGGACCTGGCCGCGGGCCGCCGCCGGCTGGCGGCTCGGCGCCGGCGCAGGCGTACAGCCAGCTGGGCGACGACTGCCCCGACTTGAGCTCGGATACGCTGCGCGGCATGTGGGAGGCGACGCAGGCGCTGGTGGCGGGCGGGCAGCTGTCGGCGGGGCACGACGTGTCGGACGGCGGCGTGGTGACGGCGCTGCTGGAGATGGCATGTGAGTGCCGTACCGGGCGGGCGGGAACTGGTGGGGGGTTCCTTGTAGTGCGGGCGGGTAAGGAGGCGGAGGGGGCAGGGGACTGCGTGGGAGGCGCGGAAGCGGACCTCAGGGATGGACCTAGTCGCGGTTAAGGAAAGAGGACTGGAGGCCCATGGCTTGCCGTTTTGGTGAGGACTTGCTGGTGACGGTGCCGACGGCGGCTGCCGGGACTCAACGGGTGGACAACCCGAACCCTTTTACTCCTGTCAAGTCTAGAAAGCGCAGATTGTGTCCGCATTCCCTTCATAACACCCGATTTGTACCTCATGTTGATTCTCCGCCCACCTTCGCGACCACCCCTCAACCCGTAACCCTTGGTACCTCGCCTGTCGCCTCCCAGTCGCGGGCAACTGCGGCATCTCGGTCGACCTGCCGCTGCCCACCACGCCGCCGACGCCAAGCACGGCGCCATGGTTCCCTCTTCGCCGAGGAGCTGGGCCTGGTGCTGGAGGTGGCGGCGGGCTCGGAGGCGACCGTGCTGGAGGCCTACAAGCGCCACGGCATCCCCGCCGCGGTGATCGGCCGGGTCACCGCCGGCCGCGACGTGGAGGTCCGCGTGGCGGGCTCCCCCGCCGTCTCGGGCGACGTGGGCGCGCTGCGCGACGCCTGGGAGGAGACGTCCTTCGTGCTGGAGCGCCTGCAGTGCGCCGAGGAGTGCGTGGCGCAGGAGCAGGCGGGGCTGCGGGACGCCAAGGCGGCGCGGTGGGTGGTGCCGTTCACGCCGTCCTTCACGCCCGCTGACAAGCTGGCGGCGGCGGACAAGGTGCGGGTGGCGATCCTGCGCGAGGAGGGCTCCAACGGCGACCGCGAGATGGCGGCGGCGGCCTTCGCGGCGGGCATGGAGCCGTGGGACATCACAATGAGCGACCTCATCAACGGCCGGGCCTCCCTGGACACCTTCCAGGTACGGCAACCCGGGGCGCTGACAAACCGCGTGCTGGAGTTCTGTGTGTGGTAACGAACTTTGGTTGTGTGTGTGTGTGTGTGTGTGTGTGTGGCGGGGGGGGTATGTGTTCGGTTGGGGCGGAGTGAAACATGGGCTGGCGAACGTTTCTGGGACACTGATTGGGACACTGATTCTGGGGTTGTGGTATGGTCCCCCTACCGTGGCTATGGCAGTGAGCGCGGTAAGCAGCTATGTCCACCGATGCGCAACCCGGCCCATATCGCCTCACGTCCCCATCCGCTGCCTCCCAACCGCTGCCTCGCAGGGCATCATCTTTGTGGGCGGCTTCTCGTACGCGGACGTGCTGGACAGCGCCAAGGGCTGGGCGGGCACCATCCGCTTCAACGACCGGCTGCTGCAGCAGTTCCGCGCCTTCTACAACCGCAAGGACACCTGGTCGCTGGTGTAGTGAGCTCCGCAGAACTCACAGTGATTAGCGAGAAATAGCAGCGGAAATATAATCCTGTTACCCAGGTAAAGGCGCGGAGTGGGTATGACCACGACACTAGCAAGACTAGCTGCGCTAGACTGCTCTGACTGCTAGACAGCCGCACCGAATTATATACGATCGGTAACCGTTGATCGTAGCCCTGCGGGACTTCAGTTAACCTTCCTTGATAGGACAGGCCGATCGACGCGACCGTTGGAATCCGCGGCTGTCACACTTGTGAAAACCGACAACCTGTCAGTTGCTTAGTATTGCCTAACGCGAGGCATTTTACTTGGATCAGCCGATTAGTATCCATCCAGGACACAATTAGTAATCATTCCGATTACAATGAGGGTTTGACCATACTCAGCCGATTAGTATCCATCCAGGACACAATTAGTAATCATTCCGATTACAATGAGGGTTTGACCATACTCAGGTCACAACATTCACCCCCTCTTTTTAGGAGTCGTGTCCGCACGACTTCGGGACTTAATGAGTTGCAACTCGGCAGTCATATCTGGCGAAAAATGATGAGCTGGCTCCCAGCTGTTGTGTTCCGACTCGAAACCTCGCCATTTAACCAAGTATTCATCGACGTACTTACGTCCCACTTTCCGGTGGCGATAGTCCAATACTCGGTCTATCGGATAGGTATTTTCATCCACAGAGAACTCCTCTGGTAACGCAGCCACTGGCAGCGGTTGAAATGTACCATCAGTACGGTAGGGTTTCACCAACGATACATGAAATACGTTGTGTACCCGGAAATTATCTGGAAGCTTCAGCTTCACAGCAGCGTTGCCCACCATGTGTTCGACTTCGAACGGGCCACACCAACGAGGTGTTAATTTTCGTGAGCCTTTACCTTTCGTACGAAGGTTCTTAGTGCTTAACAACACTAGTTGTCCAGGCTCAAAGGTAACGTCCTTTTTCTTCTCATTATAATATTGCTCAGTACGATTCTGAGCTGCCATCAAGCATCGCTTGGCATCGGCCAGACGTTGATCCAGCGTTTGTACGAACGCTTTGGCCGTAGGTACGCTAACATCCACCTCACGTACTGTGGGCGTCGCAGGATGATAGCCATAATTGAGAAAGAAAGGCGTTTGACCTGTCGAACGATTCACGGTATTATTCACAGCAAACTCGGCCAGAGATAACACCTTGTCCCACGTGGACGGTGCACCATCACAATAGTTGCGCAGCATATCACCCAATAAACGGTTCATACGTTCCGTTTGACCATCGGTCTGGGGATGGAATGCAGTAGACAAGTCTGAACGAAGATCGACCATACGGGCCATGTGTTGCCAGAACTTTCCAGCGAATTGGGGTCCTCGATCAGACACCGTTGTCTTAGGCAGTCCATGCAATCGAACGACGTTTGCAAGGAACAACTCCGCGGTTGTTTCTGCCGTAACATTTGTGCTTGTAGGCACGAAATGAGCCATTTTCGTGAGACGATCCACCAATACTAGGATAGCGTCGTTTTGGTGTTGCGTACGCGGCAACCCTACCACGAAATCCATTGAGACACTCTCCCATGGCATCTCGGGTATCGGTAATGGCTGCAACAAGCCATGTTGTTTTCCCGACAGGGTTTTGTTGCGTTGACACTTGTCGCAACAGCGAACATACTGTTCTACGTCAACTGTCATACCAGGCCACCAATGGTGCCTTTGTACCAATTCCAGGGTACGAGCGACTCCAGGGTGACCACCCATGGGTCCTCCATGACAGCGAGTGATCAACTCTCGACGTAAGTCAGGCTCATTTGGTACGACAACATTTCGCCGTCCATTAGGCATCGCCTTGAGCCAGTAGCCCCGTTCATCGTGAACCAGATCGGCTACATTCCGCGACTGACCGAACCAAGGGTCCATAGCATACCCTGCTAGGATACGTTCTCGTAACGTAAGCACGTGTTGCTGCCGGGTTATTGCATTCAGCAATGGATGTCGACTGAGCGCGTCAGCCACATTCAGTTTTCCGGCACGGTGCTCCCATGTTAAGTGGAATCGTGTGAGGTACTCAAGCCAACGTGCTTGCCTCCGATTCAACGTAGGTTGAGTTTTGAGGTAAATCAACGGGTGATGATCCGTTACCACACGTACGTCATGCGGTCCTTCGAGATAGCAGCGCCATTCTCTAAGGGCATGGATCACTCCAAGCAATTCTTGCTCTCCCGTGGTATAATTACGTTCAGCAGGCGTAAACTTCTTACTTGTGAACGCAATGGGGGCTCCATCCTGGAGTAGGACCGCACCAGTACCGCGTAAAGATGCGTCCGATATTACCTCAAATGAGAACGGTTTGGTCAAGTCCGGATACCGTAGCAAGACATCATCTGCTAAGGCTTTCTTCACTACCTCAAAGGCTTCACGCGCCAAGGGAGTCCACTCGGGCAACATGTTTGTCTTACCGCAAAGCATGTCCGTTAGGGGTGCCGACAACGCAGCATATGACCGAATATATTTACGGAAATAATTCGTCAACCCCAGGAACTGACGCAGTTCCGTAACCGAGTTGGGCAAAGGCCACTCACGAACGACGCGGACCTTCTTCGGATCGGGACGTACACCCGCCGTATTAATAATGTGCCCAAGATATTCTAACTCGGTTTGAGCCCAGTGGCATTTTGAGGCTTTGGCGTGGAAACGTTCCCGCCTGAGCACTTCGAATACCTGTTCCAGGTGTCGTATGTGCTCCTCACGACTTCGTGAGTGAATCAGGATATCATCCAAGTACACCACTACGAAGCGACCAATAAACGGCTCCAGAATACGATTCATTACTGCCTGGAACGTGGCAGGAGCATTGGTCAGCCCGAACGGTAACACTACGTACTCATAGTGACCGAGGGGTGTACGGAACGCTGTTTGCGGAATATCTTCATTACGGATACGAATTTGGTTATACCCCTGTTGTAGGTCGATGGATGAGTACACTGTACTGCCACCGAGACTATCGATCAGATCATCGATCCGTGGTAAAGGATACCGGTTCTTTACCGTTTGAGCGTTCAGCCCGCGATAGTCTATAACCATTCGTAGCGAGCCGTCCTTCTTACCAACGAAGAGGATAGGCGCTGCCCACGGCGAACTACTCGGCCGTATCATCCCTTTACGTAACAAGTCTTCAACTTGCCGTTTAACCTCTTCTAACTCATTCGGAGTTAGGCGATACAAAGGTCTAGCCACTGGCTGAGCACCTTCTATCAGCGGGATGGTATGAGACACCAACCGTTCAGGTGGCGGCTCTGTGATTTCCGCAAAGATATCCTGATATCGCTCCAACAAGGCAGCGATTTCTGGGTCCGTCACTTTTACTTCGGCGGCCGCAATGGTCGGTACGTCCGAACCATTTGACTCACGGGTCTCTGCTGCACGTACTACGGCGCCAGCACTAAGCCGCGGACGGACTAACAACATGTGCGCTCCCTTTCGCACCATGTTTTTCGCTTGCTTCCGGTTGACTGGTAAACACTCTGCCCCGGCTTGCATAGCCGCGATAACGTGATGAGTCTGACGCTGATCTTCGGAAGGATTCACCTTGCCGTACGTGTAGGCGCGACGGAATTCCTCCGTTCCTTTGCGAAATACCACCACCCGGGTATCAAAGTCGATCACCATTCGACCTCGCTCTAGCATGTTTGCGCCTAAGATCAGGTCAGTAGAGGTCGGCAACCCCTTCATCACTAAGGCAGGTACCACCAACCGTACCGGTCCCACTCTCACCTTGAGCATCGTTTGACCAACGATGGGAGACGTTCCACCATCTGCCAACCGTACATACGTGTAGGTCGTTGGTAGGATGTGAAGATGAAGCAGCCGTACAAGCGCCTCAGAAACGAAGCTATGCGTAGCTCCCGAATCCAGCATGGCCATAAAGGTAGACCCAGCTATCTTCACAGGTAGGTGAGGTACAGCGTTACCTTCCGCTGAGCAAGACGGGATTACTTCCTCGCCATCCGGACCGTCGTACCATACCTCCATCGCTTCCGAGATAGGAGGCAGTAGCGCGCGGCTTCCTTTGACGTCTGGTACGTGAAACAAGCATGTACCGACTGGGTACCGGCGTACTAGCCGCATTCCTTGCAACAGCAAAGGATCAGTCCCACTGGGAACTAAAATGCAAGCTGCAGTTGACCGTGGAGCCAGCGGCTTACACGCACGGTAATGCGTTACGTACGCAGGTATATCAGCTGCATTTGGGGTCATCCAGACCGTGTGTCCGGCTACATTGGTCTCGAGGAATGGACGAGCCGAGCACGAGAAAGCATTACACACGGCAGACAAGCCGCAGTCTGATGCACACGCATCTAATGTGAACTCTCGGCCCACAACAGTCGCAATACTTGCAACTTCGCTTTCCGTGACCGCACGACCTATTGCCTGCCAGTACTTGGTCCAATGTAAGTCCGCAACCGGGCGCCGAGCAGACCTCGGAAGGGCAACTCCCTAAGCGATCGCACCACCGGCACCGCCCGCCCCATCCTCGTTCCAACGAGGACAATTGTTATAGTTATGGTCGGGAGCCAAGCAGACCCAGCAACCATTGAGCGACATCGCTAGCTCAATCTGAGCTTTTGGGAGGAACCCGCCCCCCGGCGCCGGCTTGTTCGAGAGCGCAAGCTGCACCCTCTGGCGCTTGCGGCCAGCAACTTGCTGCCACTCGCCCTGAGCCGCTGGACCAACTCGGCCCGCACCGCGACCTGCGGCGCCCCCACCACGGCCACCACGACCCCGACCTGGGTTCGCGTTGCCCGCCCGACCACCCTGTCCCCGGCCCCCACCTGGGCCATTGTGGACGGCACCACGCCCTGCTGGGGCACCCGCACCACGCGCCGCACCCCGGCCTCGGCCGGCAGCACCACGGCCAGCACCACCTGGCTGAGCCGGCTGCACTGGAGCTGCGACGGCGGGACCAGCAGCCACTACTGGGGCAGGGGCTGCCACCACGGCAGCAAAGGTCGACGGAGCCTCCTGAGGCTGTAAAGGTTGTGCAACGGGCGCAACTGCGGCGGCAGGTGCAGCGACGGGCTGCCCGGGACGAAGCCCACAGCGGGAACGGCAACAGCACCACCAGGCGCTGGAGGTTGCACGACGGGTGCAACAGGCTGCACGACGGGTGCAGGCAGAGCAGCTGGCGCGACTTGCGCAGCAGCGGGCGCGACGGGCGCGGCGGCAGGCGCGACGGGCGCCCCCGGAACAGCAACAACGGCCGGGTTGCTTGTAATGATAAGACGACGAGCAAACTGCTCGCAGTCTTGTTCAAAGCTCGCGGCGCTAGCTGAGAACGACTGTCCCATTCAGGGACGGCCCTGAATGTTAACCACACGTCTCGATACCAGATTTTGTAGTGAGCTCCGCAGAACTCACAGTGATTAGCGAGAAATAGCAGCGGAAATATAATCCTGTTACCCAGGTAAAGGCGCGGAGTGGGTATGACCACGACACTAGCAAGACTAGCTGCGCTAGACTGCTCTGACTGCTAGACAGCCGCACCGAATTATATACGATCGGTAACCGTTGATCGTAGCCCTGCGGGACTTCAGTTAACCTTCCTTGATAGGACAGGCCGATCGACGCGACCGTTGGAATCCGCGGCTGTCACACTTGTGAAAACCGACAACCTGTCAGTTGCTTAGTATTGCCTAACGCGAGGCATTTTACTTGGATCAGCCGATTAGTATCCATCCAGGACACAATTAGTAATCATTCCGATTACAATGAGGGTTTGACCATACTCAGCCGATTAGTATCCATCCAGGACACAATTAGTAATCATTCCGATTACAATGAGGGTTTGACCATACTCAGGTCACAACAGCTGGGCATCTGCAACGGCTGCCAGCTGATGGCGTTGCTGGGCTGGGTGCCTGCGCCGGGCGCGCAGCAGATCGCGGACGTGCGGCAGCCTCGCTTCGTGCACAACAGCAGCGGCCGGTTCGAGAGCCGCTGGGTGCAGGTCCGCGTCGAGAAGAGCCCGGCGGTGCTGCTGCAGGGCATGGAGGGCAGCGTGATGGGCGTGTGGTGCGCGCACGGCGAGGGCAAGTGCCTGTTCCCCGACGAGCAGGTCAAGCAGGAGGTGCTCAGCAAGGGCCTGGCGCCCATCCAGTGAGTGCTCCAGGAGGGGCGGGAGGGATGGGAGGGCTGGAGAGAATGGGACGGGAAAAGGGCAGTCAGGGGTGGCGGATGTGTAGCATCTATTTGTCAAGGTCAAGTGGGGGTTTGACGGTGGCCTGGGTTGTTTGACTGCGGGTGTTGGACGGCTGGGTTGGGTTGGTAGTCCCAAAGGGATTATCTCGCAGGCCGCGGAGGGCACCTGGGGAAGGGGGCATAATCACCGTGGATGCGCCTCCGCGGCCTGCGTATGTTTGGACTGTGGGTGGACAAGGGTGCTGTGTTCATCCTGAGGGGATCGTGTAAATCGCGGACGGAGGGTAACTGGGGGGTAGGGTGGGGGTCAAGTGGGGATGTAGGAAATTGGTAGACGTTTGAGTGGGGGGATGCGGCAGCGCCTAGCGACCTGCCTGCGCGACCAACAAGGCCCTCACCCTGCCCAATATAGGGTCTACGTGTTTTACTACCGCAACGCAGTTCTGCTACCGTAAAGCAGTTCTGCTGCCTGACTGGATGAGGGACCTCATCGTAGCGCTCGCTGCATGACTTCCGTCTCTTCAGTACCCTCTCATCACAGATTGACCCGATGGGCTTCCGAAATGCGAGCACGCGCATGCATGTGACCCTATATCGTACATATGTTGACGCTGCGTCCTGACCTTTTACCTAACTCCGAAACCCGCAGGTACGTGGATGCGGACGGCCAGCCCACGGAGGTCTACCCCGCCAACCCCAACGGCTCCCCCATGGGCATCGCCGCTCTATGCTCCGAGGATGGCCGGCACTTGGCCATGATGCCGCACCCGGAGCGCTGCTTCCTCACGTGGCAGCTGCCATATGTGCCGGCAGGTCTAGGCCTGGAGCCCAAGGGGCCGGCGCCCTGGATCAAGCTCTTCCAGAACGCGCGCGAGTGGGCGGAGTCGCATCGTGCGGTGGCCAAGTAGAGTGCGGGTGGCGGGCTGCTCAGCCCTCGGGAGGGGTTCGGGGATGGGTTTGGGAGTGAGTTGGATGCCCACGTAACCCGAAATGGGTTGTGGATTAGCGGTATATATGCGGCGCAGTGGTGTCTTGGCGAGCGGGGCTGATGTGCGTGTGGCAAGGTTTCAGGCAGGCAGACGGCAAGCAGGCGGACGGCCGGGAGGACAGCAGTTGTACTAGTTGGCCAGTGTACTGACAGGGGCTCGGGGTGCAGGGGCAGCAAACCGGCACATTTGGGGAGTAGCGGGTAGGTCTTTGGTTGAAAGCCAGTCCTGTTTTGTGGTATGAGGCATGGGTGTTTTGGGCAGCAGTGTAGACGAACATGTTTATATGGGTGGGAAGATGGTGATATGGTGGAAATGCGTCATGGTTGAACATGTGGCTTGACACGTTGGTGAGTACGACAGTGAATTGGTGTGACCTGACTCGTGAAGAGCGTGACCGAGCCTGAAGTTCACGTGTACTCGTACTCAAGTAGCACTGAGGAATGGCATTTCAGTGCATGCGCTAGGGAACTGGATACAACTTTTCTGAGTATGACGTCTCGACTGTCGCCGGTCTGCATACGGTAGACCACTACCGGTTTTACCAAGTAGTACAAGCGTTCTTACGCCCCTTGCTGTATAAGCTTGGTCCAGCAGGCCGCTGAATGCGTCTCATCTCTCACGGATTGTGAATCCGCAACGCTGCACCATGACAACGTGTCCACGATGCCAACGATCAACGGTGGGACTAGTAAAGAATCATAATGAAACCTGCACACAACCGCCCCAAACCATGGGAAACGCATGCATGCACGCGTACCACTGCACGCCTAGAACAGTACAACCGCCCCGAAGAAGAGTCAACCAGAAAACGATACACATATACTGAACACAACGTTACTCCGCGAGAAAAGGATTCAACTATAACACAACGGCCATGGAGGCGAATCAAGAAATTATGGTACAAAGTGTAGCACCGGGCGGCATGCGTTTCACCGCACATAGCTACCACACTGCTGTGTCAGTGGTGAGGGACTGCCCTCCGCTTCGAGCGGGTAGCCAGGCGGACAACTGCGCAGACGTTTCAGGGCAGGTCACAGTGGAAGTGCGGCCCAGAGTTTTTTGCGGGCTGTATGCGCACCCCATGCGTCGGAGCACGCCAGCCGCGCAGCTCCTTCTGCAGCTCCTTCCTTCCAAGCCAGCGAGGGCTCCCGGTCTCCACCTTCTTGACACCTGGATCTATCACCAGTACACGCAGGCACTTCAAGCGGCATGGAGGTGCAGGCGCCTGCGCCTGCGACTGACCAGCAGGCGCCTGCGACGACGGGCAAGCTACTTGCTGATGGCGTGGGCTCAGCCGGTGTAACAGGACCCTCGTGAAAGGACCCACCTAAGGGGGTTGCCGTGGCCCCATATGAGGATGGTGGGATCTTCAATGGGTCGACCTGCAAAAAGGGTCGACGGCTGGCTTCGGTTGGGGATCAAAGGTCCTACACGGCGATGCTTCACAGCGTACACGCCGTAATCCTTGCTCGTATGGGTTTAACCTGTCTCATGGGCCATCGCTCGACCCGTGGCGGCGGCCCAAGGAACCATAACGGCGATGCACGTCCGAAACTAGCACCTAAGGCGGGAAACCAGTTGTTCACAGCAGGCATGGAGGGGCCAAGAAGAGCCCTTCGCGTCGACCCAACCGCGGGAGCGGGCAACGCCGATCGAATCATCAGTGCTCATGTCGCCGTCCTCAGTGCCCTCGGGCTCCAACAAGGCCGAGCTTGGACTTCAACTCGATGCAGGTGAGGGCTGGCAAGGAAGCGGAGAGCTTCCAGCATGGTAGTGAACTGATGAAAGCCGTCCTCCGCGCAAATACTGTCGTACACAGGGCAATCTAGCAAGCGAGGAGGCCACCTAGGCTGGTGGGATGGGAGTGCACTTAGACAGGGGGGCGCCATGGGCTGTATGATTGCTCAAGGTCGGGTACACGTCCCCTTGGCGGTACACGTCCCCTTGGGCGATTGGCCGATTGTGGCCGTTGGCCGCTTCAGGGTATGGACGTCGGGACAGCAAGCCGCCCGCTCTAGGGGAATGATAAATACTTTATGGGGATCGCGAGACCATCCGGATCTGCGACCGTTCCTCCGCCTTCCTCATCCTGCTCGCACACGCCCGCACACGCACGTACCCACCCGTACTTCCCCACCGTACACCCGCCCGTTCCGTACCCGTACACCCCGCAGCGCGGCGACGCCGAGTACAGCCAGAAGCTTGTGGCGGCGTGGTGCGCTCGTGCGTGAGCTGGGCGACCGCAACCCCATCGTGCAGATCCACGACCAGGGCGCGGGCGGCAACTGCAACCGTGGTCGCGGAGATCGACGTGCGCGCGGTCAAGGTGGGCGACGAGACGCTGTCGGTGCTGGAGATCTGGGGCGCCGAGTACCAGGAGAACGACTGCCTGCTCATCCGGCCGGACAAGCGGGACCTGATGCAGTCCATATGCGACGGGGAGCGCTGCTTCATGCAGGTTTGTAGGGTTTAGGGTTTTAGGGTTTAGGGCTTGAAACAGGTGGGGAGAGGGGCGGGGCGGGCGTGGGGCGCGGCTGCGGGCTCGCAGGATCGCTGGGGGTATAGGAAATTGCAGACTGAGAACGACCCTGGGGACATGAGAGGAGTGGAGCGGTGGGCTGGGAGAAGCGGGGGCCGTGGTGCGTGACGCGGACGAATGTGGGTGAGGTGAGGATGGTTGGGACCTGGGAGGTCAAGGAGTTGAGGTCGGGGTGACGCTCGCTCGAGTGTCGTACATGCACAAGGATGCACCGGGATGCAGGGCTTGTCTTCTGGTGCGTCTCCGCACCTTCCTAATCCTTCCTTGTTTCGTCCCTGTTTTCGCTCATAGCACATAATTCGCATTCGCAGGTTAATATGGTAAGTAATTGGAGGTTGGTTTGGGTCGGGCGGGTTGCATTCCTAAACATAATGACATAAGCCCTCAAATCCCTCATGGATTGTGGGGGCAGGTGATCGGCACCATTGACGGCGGCGGCCGCGTCAAGCTGGTGGACCGCAACGCGCGCCCGGCACCCCGCCCGCCGTGGACCTGGACCTGGACCTGGAGAAGGTGCTGGGCAAAATGCCCGACAAGACCTTCACCTTCACCCGCAGCGCCAACACGCTGGCGCCGCTGGCGCTGCCCGCCGGCGAGACCGCCATGACCGCGCTGCACCGCCTGCTGCGCCTGCCGTCCGTCTGCTCCAAGCGCTTCCTCACAACAAGGTCGACCGCCACGTGACGGGCCTGGTGGCGCGGCAGCAGTGCGTGGGGCCGCTGCAGGTGCCATCTCGGACGTGACGGTGTTTGCGCAGTCGCACCAGAACCTGACGGGCATCGCCACCTCCATCGGCGAGCAGCCCATCAAGGGCCTCATCGAGTGAGTGCGCGGCTCGCGTCGGGCAGAGGAAATTGTCTTGGGGGGCGATAAAGACTGCTGATAAAGACTACGGATAAGGACTGGGCGGGTAGATTGGGGAGCGCTGGTGGGAGTGAGTGCATGTGCATGTGTGGTGGCGCGCTTTCCCCTCCCTGCAAGTTTTAGCGAGGACGCTGTCTGAATTCGTTGGCAGGCAGAGCAGGAGTGCGTGACATGCAAGTTGCGTAGCTGAGCCCGGAAGTCCGCCTGCGTGTGTGCGGGATTTATGGCTGCCTGACGGACCCGGTCCTGGACGTGTCTTGTGTGTGTGTGTGTGCACCGGGTCGTCGCTAAGAACCCTCCTCCCCCCCTTCCTTGACTCCTCCCAACCCCCTCCCGCGCCCTCCCGACTGGGCGCCCCGCCCTCCCGACAGCCCTCCGCTATGGCCCGCCTGGCGCTGGGTGAGGCCCTCACCAACCTGGTGTGGGCCCGCGCCACCGCCCTGGCCGACATCCGCGCCTCCGTCAACTGGATGTACGCCGCCAAGATGAAGTCCGAGGGCGCCGGCCATGTGGGACGCCGCCATCTCCCTGCGCGACGCCATGGTCGACCTCGGGGTGGCCTGCGACGGCGGCAAGGACTCGCTGTCCATGGCCGCCGCCGCGGGCGCGAGACCGTCATGGCCCCCGGCAACCTGGTCGTGTCCGCCAACGTGGGCTGCCCCGACGTGACCCAGGTCGTGACCCCCGACCTGAAGCTGGGGGACAAGGGCGTGCTGGTGCACGTGGACCTGGCCGCGGGCCGCCGCCGGCTGGGCGGCTCGGCGCTGGCGCAGGCGTACAGCCAGCTGGGCGACGACTGCCCCGACGTGAGCTCGGAGACGCTGCGCGGCATGTGGGAGGCGACGCAGGCGCTGGTGGCGGCGGGCAGCTTCAACGACCGCTTCAACGACCGGCTGCTGCAGCAGTTCCGCGCCTTCTACAACCGCAAGGACACCTGGTCGCTGGGCATCTGCAACGGCTGCCAGCTGATGGCGTTGCTGGGCTGGGTGCCGGCGCCGGGCGCGCAGCAGATCGCGGACGTGCGGCAGCCTCGCTTCGTGCACAACAGCAGCAGCCGATTCGAGAGCCGCTGGGTGCAGGTCCGCGTCGAGAAGAGCCCGGCGGTGCTGCTGCAGGGCATGGAGGGCAGCGTGATGGGCGTGTGGTGCGCGCACGGCGAGGGCAAGTGCCTGTTCCCCGACGAGCAGGTCAAGCAGGAGGTGCTCAGCAAGGGCCTGGCGCCCATCCAATGAGTGCTCCAGGAGGGGCGGGAGGGAGGGAGGGACGGGAGGGAGCCGGGACGGGGAAGAGGCAGTCAGGCTGGGGAAATGTCATGCATCTATTGCCAAGGTGGAGTGGGGGAACGGCGGCCTGGGTTGTTCGACTGCGGGTATTGGACGGCTGGGTTGGGTTGGTAGTCCCAAAGGGATTATCTCGCAGGCCGCGGAGGGCACCTGGGGAAGGGGGCATAATCACCGTGGATGCGCTCCGCGGCCTGCGTATGGTTGGACTGTGGGTGGACAAGGGTGCTGTGTTCATCCTGAGGGGATCGTGTAAATCGCGGACGGAGGGTAACTGGGGGTAGGGTGGGGGTCAAGTGGGGATATAGGAAATTGGTAGACGTTTGAGTGGGGGGATGCGGCAGCGCCTAGCGACCTGCCTGCGCGACCAAACAAGGCCCTCACCCTGCCCAATATAGGGTCTACGTGTTTTACTACCGCAAAGCAGTGCTGCTACCGTAAAGCAGTTCTGCTGCCTGACTGGATGAGGGACCTCATTGTAGCGCTCGCTGCATGACTTCTGTCTCTTCATCTAAGTTATGACCCGATGGGCTTCCAAAATGCAAGCACGCGCATGCATGTGACCCTATATCGTACATATGTTGACGCTGCGTCCTGACCTTTTACCTATCTCCGAAATAAATCCGCAGGTACGTGGATGCGGACGGCCAGCCCACGGAGGTCTACCCGCCAACCCCAACGGCTCCCCCATGGGCATCGCCGCTCTATGCTCCGAGGATGGCCGGCACTTGGCCATGATGCCGCACCCGGAGCGCTGCTTCCTCACGTGGCAGCTGCCATATGTGCCGGCAGGTCTAGGCCTGGAGGCCAAGGGGCCGGCGCCCTGGATAAAGCTCTCCAGATGCGCGCGAGTGGGCGGAGTCGCATCGAGCGTTGCCAAAGTGAGCGCCGGCGGCGGGCTGTTGGGAGGGATTCAGGGGCGGGTGAGGAAGGGAGTTGGGTGTCTTGGTGAGCGGGATTGCGTGCGGCAAGGTTTCAGGCAGGCAGACGGCAAGCAGGCAGGCATCAGGGAAGGCAGCAATCGCACTACTTGGCTAGTGGGTTGACAGGGGCTTGGAGGCGCAGGGGTAGCAAACGGCCGATGCTTTGTGGGATGGGTGTTTTTGGAAGCAGTGAAGGTGAAGATGTCCATGTGTGTAGGAAGGTGTTACTGACAGCGTGTGGCTCGAAACGTTCGTGAGACGTACGGCATTGAATTGGTAGAACCTGACCTGTGACCTGGCGCGACAGAGCCTGAAGTTTGCTGTCCTGCTGTGTCCATACGTACATTGTACTGAAGCTGCATGAGAAATTGCCATGCACTAGGCATCTGTCAGACATGACTTCTGACTATGATGTCTCGGCTGTGTACGACTACTACACCAGGTAGTACAATTGCTAGAACGCTCGCGGTCAAGCAGGCCGCTGACTGTGTCTCATGGCCGCTGACTGTGTCTCATGGGAGCTCATGAGTATTCATACAGGACACATGATTGTAGCATGGACTATTTACAGGCGCCATATTTGGCCGCCATACATTTGGAAGGTGAACCCGCAACAGGCAACACTGAACCAGAACGTCGTGTCCATGATGCCAACGAACGATGGGGCTGTAAAACCTGCACATAACCGCCCGAAAGCATTGGAAAAGCGAACACACACCAACCACCCGCCACGAAAACGACGAGTCAACGAAACAAAGGTGCATATCTCCTGAGATATACAATAGCCACGGAGGCGACCCAGTAAGAATACTGTACATGCTACCTGTAACACAACTGCCATCTAGGCGAATCAACGAGAAAATGGTACAAACTGTAGTACAATCTGAGCATCAAGCAGCATGCGCTAGCCATTCGCACCGCACACAGCTACAAATCGATGAGCAGTAAGGGGACGACTTCAAATCGACACACTGCCGATATACGAAGGGGAGAAAACGCGGATCTAGAGGCCGTGCGACTTTGCGACAGCACCACAACATGGTGCAATTACCTCTTGACGGCAATGGAAACGTAATTGTGTCACTACCTGGCAGCAGGGCTCGGCCAGTACCCCCGGCATTACCCGAACCCTCGCGCGACCCGCTCTACGCGACCCGCAGCATGACTCGCTGCCGTACATCCGCACACGAGTAGTAGGTGACCACAGCCCGCGTCAGTGGAGGTTCGCCGCGGCACAACGGACAACAGACACTTTACTGTAGGAACTCTGCAAGTGAAGTACAGTAGGAACTTTGCAAGTGAAGTGAGCAGCACATTATTACAATAGTCAGTACAGTACAATAGTCAGTCACGCAACCAAGGACAAACTAAACTGTGACACACGATGACGTGCTTCCGTTATCCACGTCAGCCGTTGCCCCCCCCTCCACCGTTGCCACCCCTCCCCCCGCCGTTGCCCACCCCGCCGCTGCCTCCCCCTTGCTGTTTCGGTTTACTATGATATTAGATATGCTCATGACCACCGCCGCAGCAAACAACCAAGCCCCAACGGATTGCAGCCCACCCTGAATCCCCCTCCCTATGTGCTGTAGCCCCTTCTCCCCAGCCACATTCATGCTGCGCGAAATCGCTCGTCCGCTGGAATGTATGCCGCTACCTAGTTCGGACCCGGCAGCGTGAACACCGGCCCCTACACTTTGCAACCCATCACGCACAAACCGCGTATCGAACCAACCGTCCTGTCCAGCTGCGCCAAGCGCCACGCCAGCAGTCGCAGGCTTCGACTGGAGCGCCTGCAACTCCATGCCGCCAGCAGTCGCAGGCTTCGACTGGAGCGCCTGCAACTCCAAGCCGCCAGCAGTCGCAGGCTTCGACTGGAGCGCCTGCAACTCCACGCCGCGTACAGCGCCCGCGACTACTGGTAGTGCGACTGTTGTTGTTCGAGATGTCAAAAAATAAGGTCCTTGCAGGGCCCGCTGACTTGGCCCGAAGGAGCTGCCCGGCCGGACTGCTGAGACCCAAGTTGGCACCGTCACGGAAATCTGACGCAAAGCAATACAAAAATTCAAATGTAGTTTATATATATCAGTCTGGATCAAAAGCTTTCACAACTTACCGCGACGGCGGTGAGGCACAGGTACCAAACCAGCTCGCGCCCATTAAAGCCGCGCCATTCCAACACAACCAGCGTCCTTGCAAACGAGCGGTACTCATACCAACCGCAAGTGCAGTACCTTGTCGTCGGGATCCGGCGAGCGCGTTGTAGTACCAGTGGGCCCCGGCCAGATCCTCCGACGCCGCTGCCGCTGAATAAACAGCCGGGAGCTGACATCACCTTGCGTTGACGATGAACATGTTGCTGCGGGCGCCCGCACGGCCAGTTCGCGCGTGACAGGCACATCGCCAATTGCAGGAACCTAAAAGCTCAAGTACTCACAATTATCGCACAGCCTTAATACGTGGTATGTTGCGCTTCCATCCGCGCTTGCAGCAACCCCACTTCTTCAAGGCCTCAAGCGAATATGGCAACACCGCGCTCGCCCCGAATCCCGTACAGCCCGCTTGAAAGCAATATCTTGCTCAAAGAGTAAATTGATATCATTGAAGAATAAGAATTGGGAATGGCTGCATACATCGCCCAAAACATCTTCCGCGTTGCCTTCATTTATCAACCACTGCTCTTGATACGCCAATACCATTCTGTTGGTGAGAATGTGTTATTCTTTAGTCATTTTGTCTTGATGTTCGCTTCACCGATTCGTTGAAGACGCCAGGAGATCATAAATTCTTCTGCCAGAAGCTTAAGAGGATCACAAGGCACGGACGTATTGGGGAGCACGCCAGAGCAAACTTCAGCGACGCCCGGACCTGTCCGGACCCTAGCGTGTAAAGTTGCCGGTCATTCGCCACAGGCCGTGGAGGTGCAGCACGGAAGCTGCGATGGCCAGCAGGGGCGGGGACGCTGCCAGGGACGTGAGTCCCAACCCTGACGCAAGGTGCGTGGAGCGGGGAGCAAGCGTCGGGGAGCAATCCTTGGTAGGTAGAATGCTCGAGGGGCACGTGCGTGCGCGGGGTCTGGACGGTCGTTTCGAGTCGAGCACGGCTTCAGATGGAGTTTGACATGCTGAACAAATGCCGTTTTGCAAGCCACGGTCGGATGGGGAGCTACGGGCGGGCCAAGGTTGTGGACTCGCTCGGGTACCTCTGGGTAGCCATGTGCGGCGGTAGGGGTTCGGACGCCGTTCCGAGTTGTGCACGGCTTCAGATGGGGTTTGACATGCTGACCACAACGCCGTTGTCCGTTTTGCGAGGCGCACCCGGCAGCATGGACCCCCGCGGGGCCATCCAGCGCACCCTGACCCTTTGCGACCACGCTTGGCTGCCTGGTTGCACGGAAGGGATCCGTCGCCGCAACCGGCAGCATGGACCCCGCGGGGCCATCCAGCGCACCCTGACCTTTGCGACCACGAGCTTGGCTGCCTGGTTGCACGGAAGGATCCGTCGCCGCAAGCTTCAGTAGGCCGCCTGGTGAGCTGACGATCTTCGGTGTTTTTTAACACCTTCACAAGTATTGGACCTGCGCTAAACTAATTTGTCTGTATCCGTTACAAGGTGGACCATTAGTCCAGACCGGGCATTCCAACGGGTCCAGATACAGTACTGCTAAACTTTATACGGTACTAACTTTCAC
>BDSI01000488.1:0-24910 GCA_003117195.1 Eudorina sp. 2006-703-Eu-15
CCACGGGTCGGCCAGCCGATTGCGGTCGCAGCGCCGCACGCCGTCCGTACCTCAATGGCGGCGGCGGCTCGTCGTTCGACCCACTCAGTCGGTCGCTCGATTCCGCCGCGTTAACCGCAATGGCGGATTCGATTCGCGCGGCGCCGGCCGGTATGGCCATCACGGTGTCGGCGCCGGGCACGGCGGTATGCCGTACGGTCCGCGCTCCATGCGGGGCACCGGCGCCGGTGCGGGTTCTCCCGCGATGTCGGCCGCCGGCGGCGCGGTCCGCCGCACCGCCGCCGCGCCAGCGCCGCCGGCCAGTTCTCCGCCTACGGCAAGTTCAGCTCCGTTCCGCGGTCGTACAATGCCGTGCCGTACTCGTCGTCAGGACCGCGCTCCATGGTGCAGCTGGGTACGGCAGGTACGGCGCCGTCTTGGCAGCCGCCGATGTCGATGGGGTCGGTCCCGGCGCTCGGCAGTCCCCCATCACGGCAGCCGCCGAGGTTCCAGAGGATAGCTTGAGGACACTGGAGGCCGCCGGCACCGCCTCAGCCGCCAGCGGCGACGGCGGCGACGGCGACGAGCCGCTTCCGTCCGGCGGAGCTCCGCCGGCAGCACCGGCAGGCCGCCGCCGGCGGCGCCGGCGCCGCAGCGGGCTCAACCCGCCGGGCCGCTCAAAGTTGGGGCTTGAGGGCCTTGCGTACGGCAATGGCGGTGGGCAGCGGAGCCGACTGGCGTCAGCGGCGACGCCGGGCCAGGCGGTGTTGTCGGATTCGGAGCGGGACCGGAGAGCAGCGAAAGCGGTGTACGGCGCGGCGCTGGACAGCCGCCGTCTTTCAGCCGCCGGGGAGTGTCGTTGGGGCTGGCGGTGACGCCGACGTCGCGGAGGAGGAGGAGGATGGTGTCTTCGGATTAGATGCTGACACCGATGCGGATGCGGATAAGAGTCCGTTGGGCCGAGCCGCCGACAGAAGCGGGGCGAATGGCGGCGGCGGCGGCAGTGGCGTGCAGGACCTTATCGCGGCGGGCAGCTTGACGGCAGCGCTGGCCATGCCGTACACCCGCCAGGGTGTGGCAGCGTCGCCCGGCGCCGTCGGGCCATCGTCGTTGGGCATGCCGGCGCCGCATCAGGAGATGTCGTATTTGTCGAGCTCCGCGCCGTCAGGGTACCCACCCGCCGTGCTCACTGGCAGCCCGGCTGCCGCCGCCGCGCCGGCGGCAACGCCGCCGCACCTTCGCGTCGCGCTTCTCGCGTCCCGCCATGGCTTCGGCACACCGGCGCCGGCATCATCACCGGCGTCGCCGAGCACGCCTTCGCTGTCGGTATGGCTGCCGGCGGCGGCGGCGGCATCGGCTTTGCCGGCGGCTACAGCGTGTCGCCGGCGTGGCCGCCGTCGGCGGCATCGACTTCGCCGGTGTGGCCGCCAGCGGCAACTCCTTCGACGAGGCCCTGAGGCTTGCCAAGGCCAGCCTGTCCACCGTGCCCGAGTCGGGGGCCAGCTTCAGTCAGGCGAGTCTGACCCGCAGCAGCATCGCCTCAGAGCGACTGCCCTCGGCCGGTACTGCCGAGCAACCCGGGTCAGCAGCCCCGGCACTGGCTGCGGGCCGCCTGTCTCGCCGCAGCTCCGGAACCGCCTTCAGTCGCGCCTCCGCCGGCGACGCCGGCGCCTCTCCGGCGGCGGCGCCGGCGCCGGCGCAGCGGCATCGGGCAGTGGCGGCAGCGGTATCGGCAGCGCGACGCGGCCGCGCAGCACGGTCCGACGGACCCACGGTCGGGGACCTCGCGGGCGTAGCCAACCAGCTCCGCAATCAAGGGGGGCCCACGCACTTCCTGGGGGAACCATCCTTCTGGCGCGCGCGACGGACCCATGGGTCATGGTGTGGGGGATCGGCGCGTTGGGGGCGCAAGCGGCGATGGCTGGTGCGGCACCCGGGCTGTCGCCCTTTCCTTCCCTGTTCCGCGTTCCGCCCCCATCCGCCCCGCGTGGACTGCGCTGCCGCCCCGCGGGGTCCTTCTACGCAGCCCGGTGGAGGGCTCCCAAGTGAGCCAGGAGGGAAGGGGCCCTCCTCCTCCTCCTCCAGGGAAGGGGAGGGATGTGATGCTGTATGCGATCGCAGGGCGCCCCTGGGCTCAGCGTGCGGCGCATGGCGCGTGATTCATGTACGGTTTGAGCCAAGCGGGTCGTCTGGGTCAGCCCCAGAGACCGGAATAAGTGGGCGGCAGGACCGCCAGGGGTTTCCTCCACCGGGGACATGCAACGAATCAGTTGGGTAGTTGGGGTGTGGTGGGCTCGTAAGCTGGCTCGTCCGTGCGGCGTGGTGGTCCGTGCGTTTCGGCGCAGGTGCAGTCGGCACCCTACGTACGTACGATATCAGGAGAGACCGTGGCGCGTGTCCTTGGGCGGTCAGGGCAGCAGCATGCGGTCCCCCCCCGGGCGCGGACTACACCGGGGAAATGCCGGCTGCGATATCATATTATGACCCTTCATATGATGAATAATGATAATTAAAGAGTGTGAGGCCGCCATTGGGGTGTGGCGGCCCGCCGCCAGAGCTGCTTCATCTTGGCGCGCTGGTGCAGGGCTGAGGTGCTTGCCGTTGCCCGCCGGTGTGTGTCGGCTGGCCCGGGACACTCTCTAGTCTTTACGCACGGGGGCGGTCGTATGTATACAGGGCCGTAGCTGCCGTATGGCATGGTACGGCATGAGAAGAATGAGTTGCGGGTCAGGGTCGCCGTGCCATATGCATGTGTCGCGAAAGTGCGTATGTGTATGTGTATGTGTGGTGGGGGGACGGGGGGGGGGTATAGAAATTGGTAGACATATATATGGTAGACCCCGGGGGGGGGAGGGGGTGGCTGCACAGTGCCGTAACGACCGGCCGACGGATTGTGAGGACGACGGAGGATGCAGCCGCCGCGGCGACCGCCGGCGAAGGTTGCGCGCGCGCCAGTTGGGGCCGGCCTGAGGCCGTTGCGCGGGTCGCCTTGGACCAGGATTGTAGGAGCCTGGGGGGCGCTGATGCCGCGCGCGAGCGCGCAGTGCCCTTGCACACCACCGCACTGGAAGCCGGCGCGTGTGGTCTCTGTCTTCAGAGGTTGGCTCCTCGATGTGCTGCGCTGCGGCCTGGGCGCGGAGCCCTGTGTCGAGCTGCCCCGTCCACAGGGCCGCAGTCCCCAACATCTTGAGAACTCGCGAGTGGGGACAGACCTCCCGCCGTCCACAAGCGGAGCCGATAGTCTGAACGCCTCTGCGCTGTAGCGGCGCGGCGCGGCGCGGCGCGGTGCGGCGGCTGACACCCCGTGCAGCAAGGCGTTGCTGTGCAGGGCCGGCGACTCCGAGCGGCGCGGCGGGGCGATTGCTGGCGTTGCGTCGTTCCGCGGCGTTGTGGGGTTGGCTGTACGGCGTACGGCAGCAGGCACAACAGACAGACCGGACGACAGGACATTCACACACGTTTCCCCCTGGAGGGGTGGGCATGTCAAACCCGCCTGCGGTCTGGTTCCGGCTGCGTGCGTGGCGCGGTGCGGCGGGTTGGGTTGGGGCGTGGGTTGAGCCACTGTAGCCACTGCATCCATTCAGAGCTGACGTGTGAGTGAGTTGTTTTGCGGACTCGGTCTGGGTTTCGCCCAGAACCATACATCTCCCTAAACCCAAAAAAGCCGCGGCTGGCGACCTCGACCAACGCAGAGATCCGACGGTGCATCTCTATCTCTCTCTGCGCGCGGTCGGCGTTTGTGCCGCTGACAGCCGTGGCTGAGGTTGGTTCAGCCGTCTGGTGCCCGGGCGGTGGGCAGGTCGACTGGGGGGACCGCGGCTGGCCGGCTGGCTGCAGGGTGGGGTCCCGATGGGGAGCGGCGAGGCGAGGCGCCGGGTGCGGCTGCAGCCTCGAGCAGAGTAGGGTCGTCTGGGCTGGGGTGAGAGGCGCGAGGGCGGCATCCAGCTTATGAGGTCCCGAATCCAATAAATTATAAATTCATACGTTCCAAGCCACCGGTGACCGCGTCTCCTGCCACCCTGTTGTCTTATGTGAGGCGACTGTGAGGCCGCCTGCTTCACCAACTGAATAACGGGCAACGCCCAAGGTAGTTGTTCCGTTACATCCAAGTTAGCCAACTGTCCTCCACGTCCGCCTCTCACCCGCAGCGCTGTCACACCACACCACCACATGAATGAATGAACTTGTGTACCGCACCATCCAGCACTGTGAGCGGGGGGGCCGGCCGGGGGACCGGGTCCAGGTGCCACCCACGTCACCTAGAATCCTAGGTATAACTTGGTACCGGTTCAGCCCGGCCCTGCACGCCTGCAGCAGCACCTGCCGCCCCCCGCGTCCGGCTGCGTCCACTGCGGCGCCGCCACCCAGCGTGCCCGTGCGCCACGTGCCCGTGCAGCTGCTGCCGCGGGTCCTTCCGGCACCGTACCTACAGCCCCCGCCACCGTACCTACACCAGCTCCCCCGGGTCCCCGGCCACCAGCTCCACCCCAAACACCTGGGAGAACGCCTCCAGCAGCGCCACCGAGTACTCCCGCAGCAGCCGCGACTCCGCCTCCGTCCAGCGGCTTCGGACGGTCAGCTGCGCCGCAGCGCCGCTCTCACCCGCGGCAGCGGCGGCCTGGAGGGCCCCCGGGGCCCCGGTCGACTCGGGGGCGGGTGCTGCACCCCGCCCCGGGCCGCTGCCATGGCCGTCCGGGCTGGCCCCCGGGTATTGCGCCGACGGCAGCTGCGGCTGCTGCTGCTGCGGCGGCGGCTGAGGGGGTGCGAAGGGGTCATCTGGATCATCCAGAGAGAGGTCAGTGCGGCTGCTGCCGCCGCCGCCGCGCCGCCCGGCCCCGCCTCCTCCAAGATGGGTGGGGTCATACCCGTGGCCGCCAGCATGCGGCGGAGGACCTCCTGACTGGCCTGCGGGGCGGGTGGCCGGCCGGGTGGCGGACGCGCGCCGTGCCGTGCCGACGGGGTGGCGGAGTGGGGCGTAATTTGGGAGGCATTGCCAACGAAACGAGAAGAAGTTCGCTGAGGCTGCGGAGAAGAAAGAAAGAAAGAAAGAAAGAAACCAGATGAACCGCTAGATCCCAACAAACGCTCAGGCGCGCCGTCTTACCTCCGCGAGCGGAATCATGCCGTCGCCGTCTGGCCCCTCCGCCCCTGCCGCCGCCGCCGCTGCCACGCCCTCCAACCCCGCCCCCGCCCCCGCCAGCGGCGGCGGCGCGAAGGGGTCGGCCTCCGCGATCTGCTGCTCCATCAGCCGCTGCACGCTCGTCACGGGGCGGTCGGATATGCCGCAGGGCACGATACGGCTGAAGGGCGACAGGTCGTTGACCACGTTGACCGCCAGTCCGTGGTACGACACCCACCTAGGCTCCAGGGCGGGGCGGTGGGGGGGGGGGACGATGGGGTCGATGGGGCCGATGGGTGAGGTCGCCGTGTCATGTCGCCTTGTCGTGCTGTGCCGTGCTGTGTTCTGTTTTGTTGTGTCATGCTGCGTTTTGCGAAGGGATGCCCTGTGCTGTGTTGTGCGTTTTGGGATGGATGGGTCGGGACGCGTTTTGAACTGTACGGCGGCAAGGGTCGGACAAGTTTTGAACTGTACGGCACGCACTGGCCATGAACGGGCGGTCCCGAGACACGTCATATCGTACTTTTTGGCGCGCACGCCGATAGCCGCCACCTTGGCACCGTCCACCCAGACGCCCGTAAGGCCCTCCAGCCGCTTCCCCTGTAGCCCCGAAACCGCGTCAAGCGCCTCGATGACCACCTGGTACGACAGTACAAGCGGAGTTGACAGCGAAAAACAAACCACATCTTTATCATGTGCAGCAACCGCAGCGACCGCCGCGCCCTGCCCCAACGCGGACAACACTCGGCAGCAGTACGTTGACAAAAGCTGCAGATGCCGGCGCATCCATCGCCACGTGCGCGGTGTACCCTGGCAGGTGCCCCGCTGCCCCCCAGGTTCCAGCCCCCAGACCCCAACAACCAACAACCAACCGCTACGCGGTTAACCCAACTCCCCCCTCCCGCCCACCCAGAGGCCCTCGGGCCGCCGCCCGCGCGCCCTCGTCCCCACCTGTTCCAGCTGCCGTAGGTACCAGTGGAGGTCGGGTTGAGGCCCTGCAGGTCCAATATGGGGTACATCACCAGCTAAGGTGGGGGGGACAGGGACAAAGGGGGAAGAGGGAGGGAAGGGTCCGGGTAGGAAAGGGCTGGTCAGTGTAAGGAAGGAAGGCAGAGGGAGGAGCCCCTCAGGTTGAGTTGCAAAGCTGCTTACACCGGGTAGATGCTTATCAATGGGGTGGAGAGGGTTACAGTGCGTGGGGCGATTGTGACATCCTTGGTTGGTTACGGTGGTTCCTTCGTTGCTCAGTCAGCGGATTCCCTCAACGGTAATCGGTAAATCTATCTGCTTGCGGCGTCGTGGACAAAGGAGCGTTGGTGGCAGCGTCCTTGACTCTGTTCCTCCGTGTCCATCCATCTGGGTGGTGGCGGTGGTGGTGGCGGTGGTGGTGGCGGTGGTGATGGCATGGGATATCATGGGATGGGATGGCTGGGTTGTTGGTCATGGGTCATGGGTCATAGGACGATGTCGGGGTGCTACAGGGCCAACGGTACCCAACTGCCACCCACCCGGACATGATGGCCATGGGAGCTGACGGGGACACGGAACAAAGACGGGAAAGGGTTTGGGGGCCCAAAGACACGTAAGGCCTTGGTACGGCATGCATGCGCCGGGACCCGCCTGCGCGCCGTACAGTCCGTACCTGGCCGGGTCCGTGGTACGTCACCTCACCGCCCCGCTCCGTCCGGTGCAGCGGAATGGGCGGGGAGCCTGCGCCGGTGAAGAGGGGCGGAACAACCCTTAAAAAGCGCATACCTTGCAAGTTAGCAACCAACGGGAACCCGCCCGTCTGATTGCCCAGCCGCACCGCCTGAGGACCCCTCCCTCCCTCCCTCCTTCCTTCCCTCCCTCCCTCCCTCCCTCCCTCCCTCCCTCCCTCCCTCCCTCCCTCCCTCCCTCCCTCCCGCCATCCACCCACCCGCCCACCCATTCATCCGTGTATATCCATCCGTCACCCCCCAGGCACCCCTCACATTACATCCCGCGCCCCGGCCGCCGACCCTCGGTCCTCTTCAGACAGCACCACCAGCCTCCTCCGTCCGTCTTCGTCCTCACCCGGCGGGAAGCGCAGGTTGTCGGTGGTGGAGCCCGCCCCCAGGGTGTACACGGGCGGGTGCTGCAGCAGCAGCAGCGCGTGGCGGCGGCGGCGGAGGCCCCGCGACGCCGCTGAGGCCGCCCGTTCCACGAGCGCGCGCTGCCAGGCCCACGCCTGCGTGCAGGGGCGGACCGCCCGCGGAAAGAGATTGTGTCGGAGGGTGGCTGGAAGGGATCGTCCTGGGCTTGTCTATCGTTTCATCCCCCCTCGAGTCCCTCCCCCTTCCACACGCAGCTCCCCCCGCCAGGGCCCCGCCTCTCCCCCTCCGTCATGACACCCCCTGCTCGTCCGACATACGGACCCACAACTCTTCGTCGTCGTACACATCCCCAGAGACCAAAAGAACGGCCAGAGCAGAACCGCGCACCTGCTCGTAATCAACGACCTGGTCGGAGAAGTCGTACACGACCACGACCGCGGGTCGGTCCCGGCAGCCTGGGCCGCCGAGTCGCCGCTGCTGCTACTGCTGCAGCGGAGGATGCCGGCGGCAGCGGCAGCCCGGGGGCCACGCGCAAGCGACCCAGATGGGCAGCCCGCCGCCGGCGGCGGCGGCGGCGTCCGACGGGTTAGGGCCAGGGAGGCGGTCCCGCGGTGACTGTACGGCAGGGCGGGGGCGACGACCATGACCCGGGTGGCGGTGGGGGATGTGCACCCGGGGGCGGACGCGCCGCTGCGAGCCGGCACGCGTGTGCTGCTGCCGAAACGAATCATGCTACTGCTGCTACTGCTGCAGCTGCTAGTGCCGGGAGCAGTAGCTACGGCAGCTGGATGAAAGGTCGGGTTACCACCGTTAGCGGCTGTAGCAGAGGAGGAGGGCGCCCGGCACTGACAAGGGGACTGCCGTACACGGTAAGCCGGTGCTGGCCACGTGCCTGCGACCGTGTAAGGGGCTGCGGCTGCCGCCAGTCCGGCTGCGTGTCCGTCGTGGTTGGTGTGGCTCTAGGGTGCGGAGGGCCGAGGCGGTTTGCGGTCCCAGGACGCTGAGTACGACTGACAGGACGCACAGAGAGAGAGAGAGGGAGAGAGAGGTAAGGGCCGTTGATGTCTCGGAGATGGCCGCCGGGGTCTGAGGCCTTGGTCAAGTTGGCGACGGCGATGCTACTGCGGCCATGCCAGGTGCGGCTGAACTCAGCGCGAACTGTGTGTTATATGCTGATCTTTAATTTCTCGAACGCTGAAAGTTACAGAACCAACGTGAGACCTTTCGAGGGGGATATGAGACCCACTGGGGCGCGTCGGGTTAGTAAAGCGACACGCTGTTGGGGTCTTGGCGGCGTGGACCGTAGCCGTCGTTCACCCGCTGTAAGTGACAACAACTACGTTGTCAAAGCTTAGTAAATATATACAAACGAATGCACAACCTCATGTTGCTGGACCGGACGAGCAGTTGTTGTCAGTTGCACAAGATCGATAAGGAGGTGCGCTGTGAGGATATTGTGCACTAAACAATTTTGATTGCAAAAGAGGACCAGTATGATCGTCAACATGTAAGTCGCGTCAGAATTGGTTTCGGAGGTTCTACCTTCAAAACCCTGATCTTTTCGCCAGGACGACCCCAGGCATCTTGGCATGAAATCCCAACTATGAATGTGTCCTTAACTTACTTCAAAGAACGTTGCGTGAATCCTCTCCAACTTACGAAAATGCTGTACTGCAGCAATTCCTTTTATTCTGGAAACCGCTGCATCATTCTTGTGTTTGTCGTCAGTAAAAATAGACTATCGTTGATGAACCTTATTTTCAACTATGTGTCTCGATTCTACCTAGCAGCAGTAGTTTACTCGACCTGTTGCCTCTGACCGGCAAGTGCCCCAGCTTTCGGCAGTTTATTCGGAATCAATTTGCTAACAAAAGTGGCGCCTTGGTGTTAGTTCACAATGGCCGCGCAATGCTGGTGCGTGGGGCTGTTGTAGGCTCATGACTCTCTGTCCTTGCGTCCCGGATTCGAGAAATTTGTGGGGGCACTTCAAGTGGACAATACATTACACCCACGTCCCACAGGCGGATGGTCGGTCAGCCGCGCAGCGTCCCTCGGCACGACGGTGTCGCTTTTACTTGCCCGGCGGCGCTCCTTCGCCGTGTTCGAAGCGGGAGCTTCTTTTCCAGCCTCGAGGCATCGTCCTTGCGCCCTGGGCTCTTCATTCGGGCCGCCCTGTCTAGTCCGAACCGAGGTGGGACGGCATATACTGCAGCGGAGCACCTTCCCAAGCACAAAGATTCATACCTGGAAATGCATTTCAAAGAATTTAATTTTTAACATCACATTTCAATAATATTTTGCCCGTCTAGTATGCCCGGTGCGCGTGCAAGCAGTCTGATTTCCCCCGTGTTCGCGCGTCGGCTGCCACAGGCGACGGACTCTCCGACGATAGCACGCCCCGCGTTGCGGGTAAAAATAGCTCTGGCGCCGGCGACAAGCCCAGCACGCAAACCTCCAGGAGGCGGACGGGCGGCGTGGGAGGGCCGCGCAGTCTGGGCCCAACGGAGGCGCTCGCGGGGCAGCGCAGCGCCTCCAACATGGAGAACTCGAATCTGTTGTCAAGGTGTGTACGGCACCGGTTTGTCGCAGCAGCGCGCGTCGGACGGGTGGGCGCCGTACCGCCGTCGCGTGCCCGGGCCGTTACACTCCCCCCTCCAAACCCCCCAACTCCACCATTCCAACCCCAGAACCCACACCCAGTTTCTAAAGTCACCAACCATTGGCGCGGACCAACGCGGCGAACGGCCGGTGGACGCGCATCCTCCGGATCCGGATCCGGGCCCATCCGACTGGTGACCGTTGCCCGCGGAGCACACGCTATCACACCCCTCACTTGGGCCAGCCGATACCTGGGCACCCCCTGTCAGCATGTCCACACTCCAACCCCACCGCCCCACCCTCTCACAGTTCGAATTTCCTACACCCTCTTACGACGCCTGGTCGATTGCTGTGGCAACCAAGCGCCGCAAGTCAACCATGTCCGCCGATTCGCCCGGTCCCCTCCGCTTGACCCCCGTAGCCCTCTCCCCTCCCCCCGCGCCCCCGCGCGCAGGAACTCCAACAGCAGCTACACGGCGCGCGGAGGGGAGGCGCTCCGAAGCACCGACCAACAAGACCCGGAGCCCGGCCCGGCTCCCCCGGGCTTCAACTGGCAGTACCTGGTGAGGCCGTACTGCCGTACACCGATGACACCATCGGAACGTTCTCAGGGATGCGAACTGATTCAGCCGCCGTTTGCAGCGCGTCCTTAGCTTCCCAACTTGGATCCCAAATCCCAACTTGCATCCCGGTGAATTCGAGCTTTCCAACGGTGCCGATGGTAAGACCCGCCCCGTCTCCTTTCCCCCTGATCCCCGCCATCCCGCCATTCCGGCAACCCCCTCTCGCCCCCCCCCCAGGTGGCCCTCTGTACCCTGGGTGTCGTCATATGTTACGCGGATCGCTCTAACATTTCGACGGCGGTGCTGCCCATGGCGCAGCAGTTTGGATGGGACAAGGTGGGGGCCGGGGGGCGGCGAGGCGAGGCGAGGGGCGCCCGGTGGGGGAGGGGAGGGGAGCGGGGGGGGGAGGGGGTTTGGGTGAGCGGCGGTGATGAGCTCATAGGAAGGAAGTGCAGGCCGGCCCAGTGCGGGTCCACGGCCCCGCCCGAGGAGTGGAGGTCCGGGTTGCTACAGGTCACGCTGACAGGGGAAGGGGCAGGGAGAGGGAGGGAAAGGGGCCCGGGGAGGTGTGTTATCAAGGAGAAAAGCTGAGCCGCGAATAAGCAGACCCGTGTCCAGCAATGCAACCGACGACGGAGACCGAGACCAGAGTTACCAGTATGCCAGGGCGAAGTATGTCGACCATAAGGAGTCCCAAGGTGGTGTAGGCCGTGATGCTGTAGCGCCCCGTATCGTTGTCGAGCGCCGGTGGGCGCCGTGACGCCAGCAGAAGTAGCGGCTATGACGTCGTAGGCTAATGCAGACGAAACTCTACTAAACTACCTACTGATCCTAAGGTGCAGCAAAAGCAAGGGCGTATGCGTCAACAGCGCGTGCAATGCCGACAGCAAGCAGGGAGGTGTGTGTGTGTGTGACGTGTTTCGCGGGCATTCCGTGCACATGGGTGAGTGCCGGATTTATGAACTCGGATCGCTGCCGCTCTCCCACCAGAGCGGCACAATGTGCCCCCTAGGTGCCTCGTGCTGTTGTGACCGAGGCCTCCTAGTAAACGAGTACGCATCGCGCCCTCCCTGGCCCGTCCCTCCCCCACCCGCCCTCGTCCCCCGCTCCCCGGCTGGGAAACCCTAGATGGTCCCCCCAAACCCTCCGTCCCTCCCTCCGCCCCTCGCCCACCCCGCAGGCCTACCAGGGGGTGGTCCTGTCGGTGTTCTTCGGGGGTTACGCCACGACCCAGATCCTGGGAGGCAAGCTGGCGGACCAGTACGGTGGGAAGCTGGTGCTGGCGGCGGGTGTGGCACGTGAGTGGAGTCGGGGGGTCCCGGGTGGGGGGGGGCGGTGCCGGGGGGGGGGGTGCCGGGAGGGGGTGGCTGGGGGATTCGTGTGTATATTGCATGTGGGTTTCCAAGCGCTGCACATGTGTGTGTGTGTGCACCGCTTCGTGTGACGTCCCCGAGCCTGTTGTTGTGCTGCCGAGGTTCCGCGCTGCGGATCCCTCCGGCTTGCTGACCCGCTGCTCCACCCTGGACCCCCAACCCTGGACCTGCCTACCTGCCTGCCCCCGGGAAATTACGACTGAGGGACCCCCGCCCGTGTGCCCCCTGCCTCCCCCGACCCGTGGGTCTGCAGTCTGGTCGCTGTTCACATACGCGACTCCGGCGGCGGCGGCGGCGGGCACGCTGCCGCTGCTGGGGGCTCGCGTGATGCTGGGGGTCGGGGAGGGAGTGGCCTTCCCCTCCATCCACTCGCTCATCTGTGAGTGGCGGCCTCCGGGAGGGGGGTCTCGGTGGGCGGGGCGGGTGCATGGGGATCAAGGAAGTGGTGGGCAACGGTGGGGGGGGCAGGTGGGTATAGGACATTGGTAGACATATGTATACTGCGCTGCTGCCAGAGCAAATGGGGGCAGGTGGTTGGGCTCCATGTCTTGATTGACTGGAAAGATTGGGCGGGTGTAGAAAGGCACACACTGGTGCCTTGACAGGCAGGGGGACGGGGAGGGGGAGGGGTGGAAACGCTGCCAGAGGAGGGGTGTGTTGTGTCGTGCTGTGTTGTGTTGCGTGCAAAGGACGGCGAGGGTGTTGACGTCGGCGAGGAGGGAGGGCTGATCAATATCCGCTGGGCTGTGGGGATGACAAGCGATTGGGGGGGCAGAATCGTTGGGTTGCCTGGGGGGGCTGAACTTGTTGTTGTTGGCGGCGTGGGAGGGGGCATAGCCATCGCTGTGCAACTGTCAACCACCAACGAACCACTCACAACCGCCACCGTCACGTGCCGCCCTGTCGGATCCACCCCCTGGCAGCCCGCAACGTGCCGGCACGCAGCCAGACGACCGCGGTCGGTATCGTCACGGCGGCGTCGTACGCTGGTACGGCACTGGCGTTCGGCATCAGCCCCCTCATCATCAGCAAGTTCGGCTGGGAGGTGCGTGTGCTCCTCTGTCTCTTTCTTTCTTTGTCTTCGCCCCCCTACTCTCTGTAAAAGTGTGCCTCTCTCCCCCTCTCTGTTTCTCTGTCTCCTGGTGTACGGCGGTGCGTGCCCCACGCCGGTGCGCATGCCGCGTCTCCTTTGTGTTTCCTTTTTCCCCCTCTCCCTTTTTGCCCAACTTGTCACAGAACGAATGACCCCTGAGGCGGCACGCGCCCCAGGGGTCCCGCGCCCCCTGCCTTTGCCGCCGGGCTTCCCGTCTCAACAAACAAAAGCCGGCAACCCACGTTAACCGATGTTGTTTGTCACCCGCCGACCCTCTCCCTCGTGCCCTCCTTACCGGGCCTCCGCCCCTAATATTGGCGCAGTGGATCTTCTACTCCTTCGCCGGGCTGGCCGTGCTGTGGCTGCCGCTGTGGCTGCCCGTCAAGACCCTGGACAAATTCAAGTCGTCGTCGTCGTCCTCCGCCGCCTCCTCCACCTCATCATCGTCGCAGCCATCGGACGCCGCCTCCACCTCCGGCGAGTCTGACGGCGGCTCCGGCACCTCCTCCCCGGCGGGGGCGGCCGGCTCGGGCCCTTGGGCGCTGCTTCGCCGCCGGGAGGTGTGGGCCATCTGCGCCACGCAGTACGCCCAGAGCTGGGGGCTGTACGGCCTCCTGAACTGGCTGCCGACATTCTTCGCGGACTTTTACAAGGTCTCGCTGGCGGACCTCGGGTCGTACACCCTGTTGCCGTACGTGGTCCAGGGCGGCCTGGGCGCGGCGACGGGTGTGTTTGCGGACTACATGATCCGGTCTGGCTGGCGGGTGGGCACCGTACGGAAAGTACTGCAGGTACGTATCGTACGACACGTGAGCGCTTGTACGAGGCAAATGCCAGATTTGTACGACCGATTGTGTTAATTGCTACCGCCCAACTAGCTGGCTGTCAGCGGGCAATTCGCGTCCATCACCCATCATGGCATATGTCCGGAAATCCGAGGCGTGAATTGCTGACGACGTCCGGTAATGCCTATTATACTTACATACATGATGTGTGGTGTACTACGGCTTTGTACGGAGTGTAACTGTAAATGTTACAGATGGCAGCCTCTCTCACATTCACGAGTCACGACCCGTGCTCATGCATCCCTCCACCCATCCAACACCCACGACGCCAGCCACCCCCCTTTCCCTCATCTGTATAGATATGTCTACCAATTTCCTATTACCCCCCTTCTCCCCTTCCGTGTCATCGCCCCCAGGTTGTCGGCATGCTGGGCCCCGCCGCCTGCCTGTGCCTGGCGGTGTCCCCGGTGGTGGGCGCCTCCGCCTCCCTGGCCTCGGGCCTCATCACTGTGGGATTGGGCTTCTCCGCGCTCACCCTGGGCGGCGTGTCCGCCTCCCACCTGGACGTCGCGCCCCGGAACGCGGGCCTCGTGTTCGGCGCGGGCAACACGGCCGCCACGCTGGCGGGGCTGGTGTCGGTGCCTGTCACGGGTTTTGTACTGCAGGTACGGTGCGGTGTAGTACGGGAGGTGGGGCGGGCCGGGTGGTCCGCCCGCCCGCCCGCGGTGCCCGTGTCGTGTAGTGCGGCGAGCGAGCGCGCGGGCGGGCGGGTAAAGTGGGGGGAGAGAGCGCGGATGCGTTTGTGGATTGAGGAGATCCGGGGCGCCGTCGGGTCGGGTCGGGAGGTGTGTGGACGGCCGCAACACCGCATGAGCTGTTGTAGGCCCTGTGGCGAGATGCTGACAGTGGCGGTGATGTTGTTGGGAGTTACTCATTTATTTGCTTGCCGTGGTAGCGGGGGCGCTGGTGGTGGGGGCGCTGGACTGCCGGATCACCGTCCGAGCCCCGCCGCGGATCGCCTCACGGCCCATCTGTGCCAGCTGCCGCTGCTGCTGCCCGCCGCCACTACTGTCTAATCCTCCGTACGTGCCCTGCCGCCCGCCGTACTTGATATCGTACGCAGGCGACCGGCTCCTGGCCGCTGGTGTTTGGCATCACGGCGTTCCACTACGTGGCCGGGGCCATCATCTGGGCCCTATGGGCGGGTGACCGCCCACTGCCGGAGGACGGGTCGGCTGCTTCGAGCAGCCGTACGTGAAACCGTTTCGGCGCGCGCGCACTTGTCGTTGCGTGTCGTCGCGTGTGAGGAACAAGTTCTTCGGAGAAGAAAACCCCTAGCCTGGAGTCCTAAGCAAGCCCGCTTCCTCTCTCTGACTATCTCGAAGTGTCCGGATCTGCCCGTGTGTCTGGAAGCCGGGGCTTGATACCCATTCCGCGAAGTGAAGAATTCCCGGGGGGGCGGGTCTCTTTTGAGGATCCGCAGGGTTGAATGAACACGCGTTCCATGACGTGTTTCGTATCGTGTCCTTCCGTACGACAGGGCCCTGCCTGCCATGGAATAATCACTGACTGACTCGGGGGGACTGGTGCGCGCTGAGGGGCTGCAGCTGGGGGGTTAGAGCTGGGGTTGGCCCTCCCGGGGGACAGGAGCTGTCGAAGGCGCGGCGGGGGGGGGGGAGAAGGGGCAGGTGTCCATCTGTCCGCTGACAAACGGGGTGACCATCTTCAATGACATGACTTTGGTGGAGGTGGTGTCCATCTTTAATGACAAAGGTCGATAGTCCGCGCCGCAGTGTAGGTTGACGATCAATTGCGGACGGTTCGCGATTTCGCTGTGTTGATTGACAGAAGAGGGGTTGCGGACGGACCTCCCTGGCCCACGTTTCGGTAGGGCATGCACTTGACTTCCTGGGTGAGCTTCGTGCCTTTGCGGCGACGGTTCGAGCTGGCCCCCGAAGTGGAGTGTTCTGGCGGGGTCGGGTCGGGTCGGATCGGGTCGGGTCGGGTGCACTGTCGTGTTCCGTACACCCGATGTCCGTGCCTGTGGAACGGAGGAGGAGGAGGAGGAGGATAAAGGAGGGGGTGAGGGCGAGGGTGGGGGACTTTCTGTTTCTGTTTCGCTGTCGTTATTGACAACGGGGGAGTTTCTGTGCAGGAACGGGGCGGCCCGAGCCCCGCACTTGCTCGTACGACGCATGCTTGGCTTGGATTGCGGATCGCGGTCGTTGGGTTTGCTCGGCAGGTGTGTGGTCCATCGGCGAGGGGAGGGGGGTGGTCAGGGAAAGGGGTAGTCGATGATGGGAGGGGGGCCCTGCGAGCCGCGGCCGGAGCCGGAAGGAGCAGAAAGGGGCCGACCCATGAGCATCCAGCTTCCGCATGAGGGCTTGGTTGAGCCCGAATCTGGTTTTGGCCGATGGTGGGTCCTATCGGGCTTGGCCGGAGGCTGGAGAGCCGACTGTAGCGCCTGTCGGAAGCAGGAGCGCGGGGCCCGCATCGCGCCTGCGACTCTGTTGCTTGCGTCGCTGCATTACATAACTGCGCTTGTGCTGAGGCTGGGCCTGAGAGGCCAGGGGGTGGGGGCGCGGGGCCGTGAGCTCTTTGACCTCACGCGACCTCCTCCTCCGCGACCTGCAAGGACCGAGAAGGATCGAGAGCCACCCACTTGCCGCGTGGGGCGCGCTGCATAACGCTTTGCGGATTTTTATTTTTACATCCTGTTTAATCTCAAAAAGAAAAGGGAAAGTAGTTTGTTTTGTCGAACATTCGGAAGTGCGGTGGCGTGATGCCTCGTGTGATGCTGCGCTGTGAGCTATCTGATTCGTTGTTTTTCCTGTGGATGTTGGTTTATGTCGTGCGACGTGAACCTCGCGTCTTTGGTGGGTGGACGGTTTGGTCGACGCAAGGTGCAATGTCAGGATGCAAATGGCGTGAAACTGCAGCGGGCGTTCGTTCGTGTGTGCTTGGTGTGTGTTCGCTTGTGTTTCCCCCGCTCTGCTCAGTTCTCTGTTTCTACTGCGCCCGCGAGTTCGCTACCTGGCAAATGCGTTTTGATGATGCCGACCTCCGGTATTGCGATGGAGCAGAACGGCTGTGTGTCCTGTGCGTGGTCGTTCATGTCTGTGTGGGACGCAGCACTCCACTCCACTCCACGAACGAAGTCCCCGTCGGGCGCGCAACGCCGCGCAGCGCCGCGCGTGCGTAACCTAGACCCGACACATATTACGGCCCCCGTACACCGTACAACTCCTATCAGCGCACGTACAACGGGGACGTGCTGTGCGGTCCAACGGCGCGCTGTCTCGGTCCTGTCGCGCGGCGGCAAAAGCCAGCTGTTTTGTCCTCTTGAGCTCAACAGCAGGTAGGCTGGCTCACACGCAATCCAACGCCGCATGACGTGTTTCGTTCGGCTGGACCGCTGGGTACCGAAGTATTGAATGCAGCTTTATAATAACCAACACCCAGTTGGGTTTGGTCAAGTGTTAGGTAGGAAGGAGCGAGGGGGAGGAGGGCCCGAGGGTGTCGTTGGTGGCCCCCGTATGTCATCGTCGCCGTCGTCACCGTCTGGCGGACTTCGCACAGAGTCATCTGCCCGCTCCTGCCCGTCCTGTCTCCGCTGCGAGGGTGCTCGCCCGCGTGTGCAGTAGCTTGGTGTGTGTGCGTGTGTGTGGCGCTTGTGTTTGGCGGTGTGCGCCCTGCTGCCGCCCCGCCTGCGGGGTTGAGGGAGCGGCAGGGGGACCGGTGCCCTGTCCGAATGCCGCCGGGGGAGGTCACAGCTCTGGCTTGCAGGGTATGTTGATGGTGGGTGCCTGAGGTTGGTGGGTCTGGACCACGGTTGGACACCCAAACCCTCACCCTCACCGGGTGTTGTCGGGGTCTGAGGGCGGGTGGACGGTCCGCGGTTCGGGGGAGCTGCTCCCGGCATTGGACGAGCGGGTACGACAGGCGCGTGGTCTGGACGCGTCAGACGGCTTGCTGCTGCTGCGGCGGCGGCGGCGGCGTGTGGTGCTATCGGGATGGGCAGTGCCCTTGTATGCCGCGGAGCGGAGGAGCGCGGGGCAGACCGTTGGAAGGGAGGAAGGAAGGATTAGGCGGCGCATGGGGCATGGCTGTTCACGCACAGTGCTGGACGAGGGGCCCAGGAGGGGGTGAAGGGTGCTGGATGCCTCGGTGTGCCAGTACGAGGGTGTGCTTTTAGTACGGCATCCTCAGCGGCTCGTGAAGGAGGTTTGTGAGGCGACCTCCTCTGGCGATGGCGTACCTCGGCTCAGGTATCAGCTTGTCTCCCTGCAGCTTCTCGGCAGCTTCTCAAAACATTGTTGTTGTAAGGATACCGTAACCAATCAACCATGCTGACGGCACGTACGGGCGACTGGGTTGTGACGGACGGCGGCGCCCTTGGTGGCGTCTGCTGACGTCATCGCCCTGGCGCCGAAACCACTCTCACGCACGCCGCCGCCTCTCATCGAGAGGGGTTACGGAGAGCGGGGGGTAGCCGGGCCAAGCCCCGTCCGAGGTCATCACAGGGGCCTCCCCCCCCCGGCATGTCGCCACCTGTCTTAATGAGCTACCACGTGACGTAGCGTGTGGGTTTCGCGCGCGCTGATTGTGCGTGCATATGCTGTTGCTGTTGTGCGTGCATATGCGCCTTGGCCAAAGGTGCGAAACAGTACAGATTGGCACCGAGCCTCGCCCTGGTCTCACCCGCCCTTTGGCCCGCCGCTGAGCCAGCTGCTGTTCTGTGCGGGCGGTTGAGCCTCCTTGGTCCCTGCCTGCTGTGGGGGCGTTTTGGGGCCTTGTGCTTCTTGTGTTGACCTGGCCCCCCGCCGGGCCCCCCCCCCCCACACACACGCACACACACACACACACGCGGCTCAGCTTTTCTCCTTGCTAACACACACTAGGGCGGGCGGGCCGGCGGGTTTTATTTCTAAACACACACGAGGTATGTGTTAATCATTAGCACACTCTTAAGCTGTATTTCAGCCTCAGAAAAAAACACTCTAAGCTGTGTTTCGCCTGCCTAAGAACCACACACACACCATCGTAACTCGCGTCAAAGCGAACCCCTGCCTTCAGCTTCAGACATGCCGCAGACTTCGAAGGTTGCCTCGTTCTGGGCCCTACGGTGTGGTGCTGTACGATGTACGACGAAGAGAGTCGCGAGCTCCGCAGAGCAGACTGAGGAGGGATCGCCCAGCCCTGCTGCATCTACGGCACGTCCGCCGCCGCTACGCATTCGGTGAACATGGCACTTTGGATCTACCCAGGCATCAGGTCAAATCAGGTCAAATCAGGTCATGATGAATGAATAAATGAACGTGAACGTTACAGCGGACCCCAAAGGGATCAACGGTGTATACCAGGGGCAATGAATGATGTTACAATTTCACAACCGAGGCGCAGGCGCTGCCCTGCGATGTTACCATGCATCTGGGCATGGTGTCAAGGCGCGTCCAAAATCCCAACCCCCACAGGCGTAACTGCGCCCGCATGGACACAGGCAGACACACGTTATCCCCCTCGAGACACTCCGTATGACGCAGCCGGGGCCGTAATGATGTCGGGGCTTAGGATTGTCCTTACCGGCGCGCATAGCATCCGTCCGTATGCAGGCACACGCTGCAGTACAGCTGCAGTACAAAATTAGACGATCTCTTGTCGCGCTACCCCTCTGTCCCCCTTGCATCCCTCAAGTCGCAGGGCCACCAGCTGCCGTACACCTTTCCTCTTTTCGCCATTCCGAATCGTCGATGGGCCGCAGCGGGCCGCATCTATATATAAAACCCGAACCCCACCTAAAACCCGAACCCAAACCTAAAACCCGAACCTAAACCCCAAACATGCGCGCGGTACCTAACCCATGGCAGTCCCGGGCGGCTGATCATCAGGCTCGCCAAACCAACCATTACAACATACACAGACCGAGTGGTTAAATCGTTGGCCGCGGCCATGTGTGGCTCCGGCCCTGGAGGACGCGCGCCGGCAGAGGCCGAACCCTTTGGACCGCGGACCGCGCGCTGGGGTGTGTGGAGGCCCGAGGGGAGAAGGACTCTCTATATGCGCTGGCCGGGATGATGACGGGTGGAGAGGGGAGTGACGGCACCCGCCCGCCCGCCCGCCCGCCCGCGACGCAAGCCACGCCACGCCACGCTATGCCGGGAGCGCAGACACACACACACACACACACACACACATGCGCGCACATTTCTATTTTCACACACGTGCAGAAGTGCGGAAGGCGCCGTGGCGCTGATGATGTCGGTGCGCGTGCCCCGGCAACGGTGGAACACTCTGAAGAGGGCACCTTCAGGCCACCGCACCACACGCAGCCTCCGCGCGCCGGGTGTCCGTGAGGACCATGGAGGGTCATGGGCCCTGAGGCCGCTGGTTGCCCTGGGTGCCCCCGAGGGAGGACGGACGCACCGCTCCCACGGCGTCGCTTCTCGGCCGCCCCCCCCCCCGGCCTGTCTCCTTCCCGCCCTTTCCTTTCACGGTGCCAAGGCGACTCCCTCCCTCCCTCTCGGGGGGCCTATGTTCCTTGGATCCACGCCGGGGGCGTCGCACACACAAACACACAAACACACACAGTCCCCATCAATACACGCAGACCCACACGCACATACACAGCGAGTAAAAGCAAGTCACGCGCGGACATATGATCCTTACACGCCGCTACGCAAGTACGGAAAAGGTCGCCACGCAACGCACGGAAACGGAAATGCTGTACGGTAGTGCCATATCCCATATGCGTGGTTTACCCCGATCTTGCATAATGGTCACACACACACACAGTTCTCTTTAACACACACGGGGGCTCGCGAAGGTTCAGATATACAGATAGGCATGCTGAATCATAAGCGCCAATGCAAACCGGCTGCGCAAGGGAAGAAGCTTCCACACCTGGTGCGGTTAGGGAAGGACCACCAGCACCACCACTACCTTCGCCACCACCGCCGTCACCACCCCCGCCACCACAGACCTACACGCGGTGAAGGCGTGAGGAGAGAGAGAGAAATCGGTCGGGGGGTCCCGCCATGCCAGATTGAGTGGGAGAGAGAGGGGGGAGAAGGAAAGAGAGGGAGACAGAGAGACGGGCGTTTCCTCAAAGCCGGCTCGCAGATAGGCTCATAACCGACCGGCTGGACAGCAAGCACACACATACACACTCATACACACACACCATATACACACACAAACGAATGGCGCGCTCAAGATGTAGATAGTACGACGCAGTACGGAGCTCAAAGAGCCGAAGCACGCACCCCAAAAAAAGACAGGCAGACAAATAATCCAATCCCGACAACCCGCGGTGGGGGTATCCCCTGGGGACTGCTCCAGGTCCTGGAGCTCCGGTTATCTCCGCCGGGGGGGAAGGGGGCCCGCAATTTGGGTAACAGATAAGGAGGCAGGCTCGGGTACTCCTCCGGCTCGCAAGAGGCCTCAAGCCCCGGCTGTACGGCGTTTCCTAGGCTGGCTGTACGATAGGTGCCAACTATGTTGACGTCATACACACATATCCGTACACACATATCCGTACACACACAAACACGGCTTTTTCGCTCAACAACCCCTGTCGACGCACCGCCGCCCCCGCCGTTGCCGCCGCCGCCACCACACCCGGCCTCCATCGTCACCTCCCAAAGAGGTCAAGTACGGTAAAAGGAGCCACCGTACACACAAAAGACCGTGCCAAGCCGACCGCTCGGCAGGAATCCCGATACAACGAACCGACTTAACGGAATTAACTGACTCAACCGACTCGCCGCGATCCGCGCAGGGCCCCGGCAACTCTGCGCCGCGGGAGGAAATGCGCGCGGCCAAAATACGGTATGAAAAATCGCGGCCGAAGCCCCTCTGCATAAGTATTCTCGCGCGCCCAAAAGAGAACCGAATGCTTGCCAAAGGGAAGAGTCGCGGTCGCGCATCGGAAGACGATGGGCGCCTGCTCGGCGCCGTACGAGATATCAAAGGTACCGTACCGCAAGGTATGCGGTTTCTTCCATTTCCATTCTATGTCCATCCATCATTCAAACCCACTTCCCTCAGAGAAGGTAAGAGGCCGCGCGGTGCACTTCGGGCTCACTTCCGCAGCCGCCCAGCGGGTCGTACGGACGCGGCTGCAGCACACGCTACTGCTCAAGGCCTTGCGGTGGGACAAGGTACCGGCCCGCCCCAGTCCGAACGCTCCCTTACTTCCTTCCTCCCTTCCTTCCTCCCTTCCTTCCTCCCTTCCTTCCTCCCTTCCTTCCTCCCTTCCTTCCTCCCTTCCTTCCTCCCTTCCTTCCTCCCTTCCTCCCTCCCTTCCTTCCGGGTCTCCAGGTCACGCTCCCACAGACAGAGGGTTTCCCGGAAGGCCCGGAACTCCCGCCAGTTCGTCGCGTAGTCTGCGGAGGTCCAAGTGATGCGACCCCGTCCCTCTCTCGAATGGCCGCAGCCGCAAAATGAACGAGCCCGCGCTCCCCTGCTCCGTCTGCCTCGCCTCCGGGCCGACTTGGTCGAAACGTCCGTTGCGCGCAAATGCGCAGCTCTTAGCGCGGCGCAGTGCACGGCCGCCATGCCATCACTTCCAGACGCCGCATCGCCGTCGCCGTCGCCCGTCGCCCGTCGCCATCGCCATCGGGAGGCGCGGCCGTTCAATCAACAGGATAGCAAGGCCCCGTAAGTCGCGGACCGGCCGACGGTTGCGGTCCCGCCTTCAGACACGCGACCTCGGTCGTACATCCGTCCGCATGATCTTAGAGAGAGGCACCCCCTGAACACAACCAAACCGCATAGCAGAGGAATAGACAGAGAGAGAGACGAGGGGAAGAAAGGAAGACCGCAGAAAACATAGAAACCATGGCATGTGCTTCGATTCGCGTTTGCTTGCGGAGTTGCCGCCTCCTGCGACGGCTCCGGCGCCCGCCCGCGGCCCCCCGACCCACGGGTTCGTAGCATACATCCGTCGGGCAGACAGGATCCTCAACCGACCCATGGGTCTCGGAGCCCCCCTGGCCACCGGGAAAAGAGCCAGGGGAGTCGAGGACCCTCTCAACCACCCAATAACCTCCTTTTTCATTTCGAGCTCCTACACACGCACACACTGGCAGAAACAAAGTCCCGCGCGACGACGCCGGGAAACCAGCAGGCGTACGCATCCTGCCGCTGCCAACAACAGTACGACACAATCAACCAACAGACCGTCTCGCCGGGGCGCGCAAATAGCATCCCCGGTGGTGTGCAACGAAATCCTGCGCTGTCTTTCCCCCCGAAGTGAAGGTTTCACCCGCACGGGCACAACGGCCCCAGTGGCGATGTGAAGTGATATGATGTGATGTGATGTGGACAGAGAGAGAGAGAGAAGGAAGTGAGAGAGAAGGAAGAGAGAGAAGGAAGAGAGAGGAGGAAGAGAGAGAGACAGGAAGACACGGCCAGGGAACAAACGCCTGCGCAGTCCTGCTGGTACTGCGTGTGCGCTATGCTGTACGGCGGCCACACACGGGCGCCCGACGCGGCGGGATGGATAGCAACGCGCGCCGTTGGGCTTGATGCGCGACGCCTCCGTGTGCGTGTGTGGGTGCGTGCACGCACTCCCGTCCGCCCACCCCCGTCCGCACATATACACGCACGCGCGCACAAGCATGCACGCATGCATGTACGACACACACGTACGCATGTACGACAACCTTGCTGCGTACGAAACCCTCTCTGTGTAGGTGCACACACACGCACACTCCCCCCAGGTCGCTTGTAACCCGTCGACGAATCCACAACCGACCGACAAACCAACAAACGCTGACGGCGAGCCCGCCGAGGTCGCACGTGGTGCGCACAGCTGAAACGCCGGAAATGCCCGGGGGGTTGCGCGGGGATGGAAAACGAGTCACAGGGTGCCGCGTGGGGAGGGCGAGGAGCTGACCCGCGATGCGAGAGGGAGCGACAGCAGGACAGGAGGGGCGGCCTGGCGGCCTGGCGGGCGGCCGCGCACGTCCAGTCCTGTGGTGGCGGGGTAGGGGTGTGTGCACACGCGGCGAGCAGGGACCCGCGAGGACGCGTGCCGAGGGACGCCGTCCGGCACCCGCACCCGCACCCGCACCCGCACCCGCAGTCGCGCGAGCGTCTCCGTCCGAACGAAGACCTCTCATTTCCCGCCCATTTTCCGGCATTCGACGTTCGGCATCCGACATTCGACGGCAAACGCGTCCCCTCCGCAGCGTCCCCGCCGGCCCCGCCCTCCTTTTCTTTGCTGTCAAGCCGCACCGCCGGCTCTCCTCCCCTGCCCGGAGGTCCTTCCCCCGCCGCCGACCCACACCGTCCTGCAGCGATCCAACCGCATTCCCTCTCTCCTCCCCCCCACACACAGACACACAGACGCACGCGTGGCCCACAGGGGCAAGTTTTCTCGAGCGCCGCGTCGCGCCGCGTCACGTCGCGTCGTCTTATTGTTGTTCTATTGCATCCATTGCGCTTGCCACCGCTGCGGCGTCCCACGCCTTCCGGCGAGGGCGCGCGCGAACCCCGTCCGTTGGCCAGCCACACAGCATTCGGCGCAGCCGCCGCCCCACCTGCCCCGCCCCATTCCAGCTCCGGCGGTGTTGTGTTTCGTGAATCACATAATGCCTGCCTGCCTGCCATGCCTGCCTGCGGTGGAAGGTTCAAGGCCGTTTGGGGCGAAGGTCCTAAGCCCGGACGTCAGACGGCATCACGCGCTCCCCAATCGCCCCCACACTGGGGCCCCAGCCGGCAGGGGGTTCCAGGGGGGGCCCCAGCCGGCAGGCGGCTCCTCCACTCTGCGCCACCCCACCCCGGCCTTCCTTCACCCGTGTTGCACCTTGGTGTCCTTGGCGGGGGGCACGTTCACGTCCTGTACGGCACAAGAGGCGGACGACAAGCGACCCAAAGGCGGCAGGAGAGAAGGGGTGTGGAATGAGCGGCACGGATTCGTATCCCACCACCACCGGTCTCCCGGGTGAGGCGGAGGCGGGGCAGACCAGGTTCTGCAGGACAACCACGGTTTGTGAGCCACCGTTTCCTTCTTTCCTTCCTTCCTTCCACGATGGCTGGGCTACCCGGATGTGCAGCTGAGCCCGTGACCGTGCAGAGAAAGAGATCGGGTGCAAGGGAACCTACCCTACCCAGGCGGGCCCGAGGTGGTGGGCGCCAGTGCCCATCGCCAGGGTATCCCCAAGAATGCCCCTGCTGCTGCCCCTGCTGCTGCTGCCCCTGCTGCTGCCCCCCCCCCCCCCCCTGCTGCTGCTGCCCCTGCTGCTGCTGCCCCTGCTGCTGCCCCTGCTGCTGCTGCCCCTGCTGCTGCTGCCCCTGCTGCTGCTGCCCTGCTGCTGCTGC